>JACYXH010000376.1:1734752-1739752 GCA_026745465.1 Lota lota | reverse complement strand
GCAGATTTGTCCCTCAAAGGACAAGTGGCCTGCTCGCCTTCACCATAATTATAGAGCCAACATTTAATCATCAACCAGAGTAAAAACCTTTCCCTAACCTTGCATTGTGACTGTGTTTATTTTAGTGGTAGCATTATGTCTCAGACACATCAGTAGAAATAGAAAGGTGTGTTGTTTTCTCCTCTGAATCTTTTCCCGAAGAGGTGAGGAGGTGATTACAGCCAAAACATCTACATAATTACAGATCATCTCCAACTCTGGTAGTCTGCTAGTGGTGGACAGAGATTCGTCAGCCGTGTTTGTGTCTTCTTAGAAACAAGCGGGTACAACAAGCCCTTACTGGTTTCCAGTGGATGGTCTCTTTTATTATTCATTACTGGCTGTTGCACTACTTCTTAACTCTCGTCGTTCATGTTTCAACAAGACTGTGTGTGCGCGCGTGCGTGCGTGTGAGTGTGTGTGTGTGTGTGTGGGTAGGCGTGTTTGTGTGTGTGCGTGTGTGCGTGCGTGCGTGTGAGTGTGTAGGTGTGCTTGTGTGTGAGTGTGAGTAAGGGGGTGTATGAGTAAGTGAGTGTGTTAGTCAGTATTTCGTAGCCGTACTGACATAGAGTAGGTGTCTATCGCCTGCCCTTCCCTGTCTGGATAGGATAGGGTGCGGCACGGGAAATGAAACAACACACCCCTAGCAGACCTATCTGTGCCCTGAGGGGAGCATGCAGAGAGGTGTGAGCTGCTGTTATGCAACACGCCCCCCTAGCAGACCTATCTGTGCCCTGAGGGGAGCATGCAGAGAGGTGTGAGCTGCTGTTATGCAACACGCCCCCCTAGCAGACCTATCTATACCCTAAGGGGAGCATGCAGAGAGGTTTGAGCTGCTGCTATGCCTGAATGCAAAGTTCAATCAATCAACTTTCAATCAAAGTTGATCTTTGAACGAACCCGAATGGATTACTTACGGCAAAAGGATATCTATTAGCGTTCATTTTACAAAAGGGTGGCAATTCTGTTAAGACCCCATTCGACATGTCTGTATTTGTGAAGTGTGGGTCAGCCACAAGGTCCAGCAATAATAAATTCACACGTATCATTATATTGCTATTTAAGTTCAAAGTTAAATTTAGACTTGTTAAAGCAACAAGCAGTTACTTTTCACTCTCAGCGATTGTGGTTCTTGCGGTTGAACTGCCAATATCCTTATACAGTTGCAACATGCGTTTGCAACTGTGCTCTCTGGCACTGTAACCAGACGATTTCACAAAATGTCAAGGATGGGATGCGGCCCTGAACTGAGTCTGAGTGGACACAGCTGTCTGAAGGATTATAGAGAGCCTACAGATGAGTGTGTGTGTGTGTGTGTGTGTGTGTGTGTGTGTGTGTGTGTGTGTGTGTGTGTGTGTGTGTGTGTGTGTGTGTGTGTGTGGTTGTGTGTGTGCTCGTTTAATTATTATTTTGGGTAAAGTAAAGTATCAAACAAATGCATTTTTCTGTTATCTATCTCTTACCTGTTCACATTGTTGTACTTCAAAACATTTCAATTATATATATATATATTATAAAATTCTAACAATGTCAAGATTTAATTAAAGTTCGTAAATAGTTTCTAAAAAATATGTTTTGGTTGTTTGTAATTTGCCCTCACGCGTCTACTAAGTTGTCTTGTACTGCATCTTTCCAGCATTCTTCAAGTAGTGTGGTATTTTGTACTATTTTACCGTAACGCATCAATCACGTAGAAATGCACTTTTCAACCGGATGATAGGACGAGTGTACAGTGAACCACGAGCCCCTCTACATATTACACACATTTCTAGCTTCTTTTCCCAGATGGGTCATCGTAGGATAAACACAGGGGTCCCCGTCGCGTGCTAGGGGTCTGCTACTTCTACACTCCGGGTCCCATGGCCCCAGGTCAACGGGTGATATCGCCACCAGTTCATGCCTCTGGGACAAGGCTCTAGACAGTCGTCCAACTCCTCCGCCTGTATTCGACCCTGTGTTGCTACGGCAACCCGGACTGCGGGGCGGGGGGGGCGGGCGGGTTCCTACCTGTTGGAAGCGGGTGCAGAAGACCTCCGAGCCGGCCAGGCCGCAGGTGGAGGTGGCGTGGAGCCGGTGGGCCCTCCCCAGGAGCAGGTCCCCGGTCGGCGGGTAACAGGCCCCCCGGGAGCAGTCGCTCTGGGCCGACGACCCCACCGCGAGCGCTGCCGTGGACGACATTAGTGAACGAACAAACACGAGCACGCACCCCCCAAAGAGCCCAGCTCCCTGATTCTCCCAATAGTGCTGTTTGGTTTTATGTTCAACGGCGAAGAGGTCAGTTAGTAAATGGTTGGAAGACAAATGTCAATGCTGACACGAGACAGTAAAGCCATACCTGTCAATACAAGCAACAGCCTCTTCATCGTCTTCAATCCAGTGGTTGAGTTCTTCGGTGGCCACACACACACAAAAAGAAAAAAAGAGCAAATGTTAGTCAGCAAGCATCGCCAGGCCACTCTATAATGGTTTCCTCAAACAGACGCGTCCCCGCGCTACTCTGTAACGGCTTTGCCTGAAATAACACACCTTTGTTACAGTAACTATCAAACCAAATCTCCAAACTGGCATGCAACGAGAGAAACAACGCTTCCAGTTTGAGTCAACTGAGTGGTTTTTCTCTCCTCCCCGTACTCCCTCCGGCGGCTCACCTGTTATGAAGCGGTACTTCTAGCAGAGTGCTGTGTGTCACAATGTGTGTGAGGGCCCGGGACGCCGCCTTATAAACACCGTCGGCACCTGGTTGCTGGGATACGGCGGGAGCGCCACGCCCTTCTGCTCCGCCACCACGCCCTGCCCTCCACCGCTGAATCAACACTCACTCACCCGCACCTGTGTGGACACGCGCTCCACACCGTGATTCCATAGCCGTTCACCACCTGCTCAGTTACCAGGAAGTATGTGCTGTGTGTGTGTGCAAGTGTGTGTGTGTGTGTGGACTGTGTGCAAGTTTGTGTGTGTGTGTGTGTGTGTAAGTGCGTGTGTGTGTGCGTGCGTGTGTGTGTGTGTGTGTGTACGTATTTGTGTACACCCCTCAGGTATGAAATATAATTTTCTTATCCAAGTCATTTGAACGTCATCATTTTCTTCTCTCTCATCAACACTTCATTTCATTCAACTTAACTTAATTTAACCATGATAGATACAGAGAGACAGACAGACAGACAGACAGACAGACAGACAGACAGACAGACAGACAGACAGACACATGTAGATAGAGAGACAGACAGATAGATAGATAGATAGATAGATAGATAGATAGATAGATAGATAGATAGATAGATAGATAGATAGATAGATAGATAGATAGATAGATAGACAGACAGATAGATAGACAGACATACACATGTAGATAGATAGACAGACAGACAGATAGATAGATAGACAGACAGACAGACAGACAGACAGACAGACAGACAGACAGACAGACAGATAGATAGACAGACAGACAGACAGACAGACAGACAGACAGACAGATAGATGGATGGATGGATAGACAGACAGACAGACAGACAGACAGACAGACAGACAGACAGACAGACAGACAGACAGACAGACACATGTAGATAGAGAGACAGATAGCGAGACAGATAGATAGATAGATAGATAGATAGATAGATAGATAGATAGATAGACAGACAGACAGACAGACAGACAGACAGACAGACAGACAGACAGACAGACAGACACATGTAGATAGAGAGACAGATAGCGAGACAGATAGATAGATAGATAGATAGATAGATAGATAGACAGACAGACAGACAGACAGACAGACAGACAGACAGACAGACAGACAGACAGACAGACAGACAGACACATGTAGATAGAGAGACAGATAGCGAGACAGATAGATAGATAGATAGATAGATAGATAGACAGACAGACAGACAGACAGACAGACAGACAGACAGATAGACCGATAGACAGATAGATGGATCACTGTCTACGTCACTGCTGTGCGTACTTTATCCATAGCCTCTGGCGGCTTTTAATCACATTGTTTCTCTTCTCTTCATTCTTCTCAGACAGCTGACTACATCTCAGGTACAGGGTGTGTTTTCTGACTCAACGGAAGAGGACTGCACACACACACACACACACACACACACACACACACACACACACACACACACACACACACACACACACACACACACTCAGACAGGTCCTGTCATGGCCATTTGGTGTTTACTTTTCCAGATAGCAACAAGAGCAAGGCCTGGAATGTTCCTTTATCTACTTGCCATTCGGTGCTAATTGTAATACAAGGGAAAGGAAAAAACAATCAAACATGCAGTCTATGGGAACATGGACGGCACGACTTGACAAAACCCAAACCACATTTTACTGTACCACTAGAAGTTATTATAAAACGGTGTGCACTATAATCCTATAATGTCTGCTCAGCCTAATGCTGAACGCACGGTGGATCCTGAGACGTGATCATCATCAGCAGTCCTCTGATGACACAGGGAGCAGTCCCATGACCATATGCCTGGTTGTGACACAGAATCCACTGAGAAGGTGCATCTACTTCAGGACACCGAGAGAGCAACCCCACAACGTCACAATGGACACTTCAAGACATTTGAAAGTCCCACAAAATCGTACGATTTTGTGGGACTTTCAGATGTCTTGAAGACAATGAAGTGTCAATGCACGCTAATGCCATCATTGATGTGTGATTACATGAAAAGGCACGTCAGCTTTTCCGCTGTTAGACACACATTCGCAACTGAGCTATAGAAAGTGACTGCGACATAAGTACACTATGTTGAAGAGCTGCAGTCTAAATAGGATGACATCATGCTTAGAGTCACACTCCACTCCCAGTGAATGTGGACTTTGGTGCTGCGCTGATACAGCACGCAGCACTACGGAGACAGCTGGAGGTGAAGGTAAAGTCCTGTGCCCTGCGTACAGACTCTTCACGGCTGGCTGCCGTTGTGATTACCCCTCAG
>JACYXH010000376.1:1722252-1729752 GCA_026745465.1 Lota lota | reverse complement strand
TGTGTGCGTGAGTATGTGTGTGTGTGTGTGCGCGTGCGCGCGCGCGCGCGCGTGTGTGTGTGTGTGCGTGCGTGCATGCGTGCGTCCCTGCTGGTCCAGGGTATTTTAGCTTCCAGAGATCTGACTGACGATGCGCTGCTGTGCAGTCGTACCGCAGCTTACTGAGTCAAACTATTTTTATATGTAAAGTTCTTGTCGAAAGAGTCATGCTATAGCTATGACAACTTTTTCATCGAAATAAACACTTGATATTATCAGATCGGAATCCATGTCTTTCCCGAGGGATCAAATAATTTTCTTACACTTGAGACATCATTATTAAATTAAACTTGCAGGGTTTCACTCTCTCCAACAGATTAAAACATAGAATTTAATAAGCTTATATAGTTCGTGTCCCTCCACCAAATACAAGTATAGCACCCACTATTACACAAAGGCCTACATAAATCCAAGCCTACATAGGTACATGTGCAGGTTTATGAAAGCATATATAATCTTAAAAGAATGCACTTAATCGTATTTCCTAAAGTAACTTGGGAAAGAAAGAACAAAAGAAGACCCAACGTGATATCGTCTGATATTTAAGACAGAGAACATGGATCTTGCATTAATCAATTCACCCACTGGGTGGCAGGATAATACATACTTAATATTGTGTGTTCTATGAATAACCCACAAAGAATACATTGGCAAAAATAAAACGTAGAAAATTTGCAAAAATTGGTAGATCTTAAAAATAATATAAATCTATTAAAAAAGGCCTACGTTAATATGAGTGACAACTGTGATAATTAATGAGTCATCTAAATGCCATAATGTTTGTGTAAGTGTTTGTGAGTGTGTGTGTGTGTGTGTGTGTGTGTGTGTGTGTGTGTGTGTGTGTGTGTGTGTGTGTGTGTGTGTGTGCGTGTGTGTGTTTGGGAGTTTGTGTGAGTGTGTGAGTGTGTGTGTGTGAGTGTGTGTGAGTGTGTGAAAGTGTGTGTATGTGTATTTGTTTGTGTGTTTGTATGTGTGTGAGTGTGTGTGTATGAGTGTGTGTGAGTGTGTGTGTGTGTGTGTGTGTGTGTGAGTGTGAGTGTGAGAGTGTGTGTGAGTGTTTTTGAGTGAGTGTGTGTGTGAGAGTGTGAGTGTGTGTGAGTGTGTGTGAGTGTGTGTGTGTGTGTGTGTGTGTGTGTGTGTGTGTGTGTGTGTGTGTCCATGTGTGAGCACAGTTCAATATACAGAGTGGAGCATGGGTGAGCAGGGTTTGCACGACCTTTCCCCTGATTAGTGGGCCCTGGATGGAGAAGAAACCAGGCCTGAGTTGTTTATCACAGGACTTACCTCCAGGGAACATCACCTTCCACTGTGTTGTGATGATAGGCATCCTAACGTTACTGATGTGGATTCACATGAATGACGGATTTATTGGATTGTTTTATAAAGAGATTAAATTCAATGATACATTGTGATTAATGGACAGATTGTATAATGCCAGACTCTCTTCAGAAAGGATTTGTATTTACCATTGGTATTACAACAGAAAGAAAACTATATATTGCCAAATGACTTATTGATGCAATTAGGAGTGTGGTTCCTCAATCCTGACTCTGCTACACAATTGACATAAAAATATGATTCGAAAATGCACAGGACACTCATTGTTTTGATTATTTCACAATAATGGGCCCTTTTCACAGTAGAAAAAAAAAGGTTTAAGCTCATGATATTATGGGTCGATTCGATTTAGGTATGGCAGTCCAACAGTATAGACAAAACTAGACAAGTCAATAAATATTGACCATGCCAGTACAAAGACAGAAATAACTGCAACTGACCTAATGTTCAAATGACAGCAACAGGGAGGTACTTTACTCTACTATTGACGACACGTGAAAAGGGTCCATTCCGACGTGACCGACGTGTCTGGTGAAAAACCAACTTAGTCACGGTAAATCATCCCACGAATTACAAGCCTTCGCGTCGGGGAGGGCGGAGTCTACTGGGCCCCTATATATAGGCGCTGGGATCAAGCGTGTGGCGTGTGCTCTCATGTGCGTCCCAGAAGCAGAGGTCCACTAAGCGTCCTGTTCAGTTTCTACGATCGGACTGACGTGGAAGTAGCTATAACGTATGTGCTGTTATTAAGTCTCTTTCTTTTGTACCGTGCATTTTGGATACATTTTATTGCATTTCTAATGTTGCCATCTAGCCTACAATTAAACACGTGAAACCCTCTGCTCCCCAGGTGAAACTACGACCATGGAGACAGTGCAGGAAATAATCCCCTTCGTCAAAGAGATGCTGAGCAAGAAGCCCACCCGCGGCATGCTGAAGCTGTACCTGGTGGGCAGCGCGTTCGCTGTCGTCGGGACGGTGATCGGCCTGGTGGAGACGGTTTGCCATCCCTTCTCCGGTGGGAGCGAGGACGACGCCGAGATGGCGATGCTCATGTTCGGGGAGCCGAGGGGGACACTTGTAGACTGCCTACCTCTAAAGAGACGAGGAAGAAAGGAAGAGGAGGAGGAGGTCCAGGACGGGACCAGTTTCGAGACAGACCAGATCCCTGCAACCCTGTCGAAGACCCATGGACCACAAGTTCTCAGAATCGCAGCAAATCGACCTCATGCGTCCTAAAGGATCGCATTAAATTACATTTAAATGAAGAATGACATATTTATTAGTGTGTGTGTGCGTGCGTGCGTGTGTGCGTGTGTGTGTGTGCGCGCGTGCGTGTGTAGGTGTGTGCGTGTGTGTGTGTGTGCGTGCGTCCCTGCTGGGCCAGGGTCTTTTGGCTTCCAGAGATCTGACTGACGATGCGCTGCTGTGCAGTCGTACCGCAGCTTATTGAGTCAAACTATTTTTATATGTAAAGTTCTTGTCGAACGAGTCATGCTATAGCTATGACAACTTTTTCATCGAAATAAACACTTGCTATTATCAGATCAGAATCCATGTCTTTCCGAGGGATCAAATCATTTTCTTGCACTTGAGACATCTTTATTAAATGAAGCTTCCAGGGTTTCACTCTCTCCAACAGATTAAAACATAGAATTGAATAAGCTTATATAGTTTGTGTCCCTCCACCAAATACAAGTATAGCACCCACTATTACACAAAGGCCTACATGCATCCAAGCGTACATAGATACATGTGCAGGTTTATGAAAGCATATATAATCTTAACAAAATGCACTGAATCGTATTTCCTAAATGAACTTGGGAAAGAAAGAACAAAAGAAGACCCAACGTGATATCGTCTGATATTTAAGACAGGGAACATGGATCTAGCATTAATAAATGTTACCACTGGGTGACAGTATAACACACACTTATTCCTGTGCGTTCTATGAATAACCCACAACGTATACATTTGCCAAAATAAAATGTAAAGAAATTGCAAAAATATGTATATCTTAAAATATCATTTAAATATATTAAAAAGGTACACATATTAATATGAGTGACCTCTGGGATAATTATTGAGTCACCTAAATTCCATATTGTGTGTGTGTGTGTGTGTGTGTGTGTGTGTGTGTGTGTGTGTGTGTGTGTGTGTATGTGTGTGTGTGTGTGTGTGTGTGTGTGTGTGTGTGAATGTGTGTGTGTGTGTGAGTGTGTGTGTGTGTGTGTGTGTGTGCGTGAGTGTGTGTGAGTGTGTGTGAGTGTGAGTGTGAGTGTGAGTCTGTTTGAGTGTGTGTGTGTGTGTGTGTGTGTGTGTGTGTGTGTGTGTGTGTGTGTGTGTGTGTGTGTGTGTGTGTGTGTCCATGTGTGGGCACAGTTCACTGCAGACAGTGGAGCATGAGTGGTCAGGGTTTACACAACCTTTCCCCTGATTAGTGGGCCCTGGATGGAGAAGAAACCAGGCCTGAGTTGTTTATCACAGGACTTACCTCCAGGGAACATCACCTTCCACTGTGTTGTGATGATAGGCATCCTAACGTTACTGATGTGGATTCACATGAATGACGGATTTATTGGATTGTTTTATAAAGAGATCAAATACAATGATACATTGTGATAAATGGACAGTTTGTGTAATGCCAGACTCTCTTCAGAAAGGATTTGTATTTAACATTGGGGTTGACACAGGAAGAAAACTATATTTTGCCTCATGACTTCTTGAAGCAAATAGGAGTGTGGTTCCTCAATCCTGACGCTGCTACACAACAAAAAAAAGATGAGTTGAAAATGCACAGGACACTCATTGTTTTGATTATTTCACAATAATGGGCCCTTTTCACAGTAGAAAACAATGTTTAGGCTCATGATATTATGGGTCGATTCGATTTAAGTATGGCAGTCCAACAGTATAGACAACACTAGTCGAATCAATAAACATTGACCATGCATATACTAAGGACAGAAATAACTGCAATTGACCTAATGTTCAAATGACAGCAACGGGGAGGTACTTTACTCTACTTTTGACGACACGTGAAAAGGGTCCATTCCGACGTGACCGACGTGTCTGGCGAATAACCAATTTAGTCACGGTAAATCATCCCACGAATTACAAGCCTTGGTTTCGGGGAGGGCGGAGTCTACTTGGCCCCTTTATAAAGGTGCTGTGATCAAGCGTGTGGCATGTGCTCTCATGTGCGTCCCAGAAGCAGAGGTCCACTGAGCGTCCTGTTCAGAATCTACGATCGGATTGACGTGGAAGTAGCTATAACGTATGTTCTCTTATTAAGTCTCTTTCTTTTCTACCGTGCATTTTGGATGTATTTTATTGCATTTCTAATGTTTCCATCTAGCCTACAATTAAGCATGTCAAACCTTCTGCTCCCCAGGTGAAACTACGACCATGGAGACAGTGCAGGAACTAATCCCCTTCGTCAAAGAGATGCTGAGCAAGAAGCCCACCCGCGGCATGCTGAAGCTGTACCTGGTGGGCAGCGCGTTCGCTGTCGTCGGGACGGTGATCGGCCTGGTGGAGACGGTTTGCCATCCCTTCTCCGGTGGGAGCGAGGACGACGCCGAGATGGCGATGCTCATGTTCGGAGAGCCGAGGGGGGCACTTGTAGACTGCCTACCTCTAAAGAGACGAGGAAGAAAGGAAGAGGAGGAGGAGGAGGTCCAGGACGGGACCAGTTTCGAGACAGACCAGATCCCTGCAACCCTGTCGAAGACCCATGGACCACAAGTTCTCAGAATCGCAGCAAAACGACTTCATGCGTCCTAAAGGATCGCATTCAATTACATTTGAATGAAGAATGACATATTTATTAGTTTTTGTGTGTGTGTGCGTGAGTATGTGTGTGTGTGTGTGTGTGCGTGCGTGTGTGTGTGTGTGTGTGTGTGTGTGTGCGTGCGTGCATGCGTGCGTCCCTGCTGGTCCAGGGTATTTTAGCTTCCAGAGATCTGACTGACGATGCGCTGCTGTGCAGTCGTACCGCAGCTTACTGAGTCAAACTATTTTTATATGTAAAGTTCTTGTCGAAAGAGTCATGCTATAGCTATGACAACTTTTTCATCGAAATAAACGCTTGATATTATCAGATCGGAATCCATGTCTTTCCCGAGGGATCAAATAATTTTCTTACACTTGAGACATCATTATTAAATTAAGCTTGCAGGGTTTCACTCTCTCCAACAGATTAAAACACAGAATTTAATAAGCTTATATAGTTCGTGTCCCTCCACCAAATACAAGTATAGCACCCACTATTACACAAAGGCCTACATAAATCCAAGCCTACATAGGTACATGTGCAGGTTTATGAAAGCATATATAATCTTAAAAGAATGCACTTAATCGTATTTCCTAAAGTAACTTGGGAAAGAAAGAACAAAAGAAGACCCAACGTGATATCGTCTGATATTTAAGACAGAGAACATGGATCTTGCATTAATCAATTCACCCACTGGGTGGCAGGATAATACATACTTAATATTGTGTGTTCTATGAATAACCCACAAAGAATACATTTGCAAAAATAAAACGTAGAAAATTTGCAAAAATTGGTAGATCTTAAAAATAATATAAATCTATTAAAAAAGGCCTACGTTAATATGAGTGACAACTGTGATAATTAACGAGTCATCTAAATGCCATAATGTTTGTGTAAGTGTTTGTGAGTGTGTGTGTGTGTGTGTGTGTGTGTGTGTGTGTGTGTGTGTGTGCGTGTGTGTGTTTGTGAGTTTGTGTGTGTGTGTGAGTGTGTGAAAGTGTGTGTATGTGTATTTGTTTGTGTGTTTGTATGTGTGTGAGTGTGTGTGTATGAGTGTGTGTGAGTGTGTGTGTGTGTGTGTGTGTGTGTGTGTGAGTGTGAGTGTGAGAGTGTGTGTGAGTGTGTTTGAGTGAGTGTGTGTGTGAGAGTGTGAGTGTGTGTGAGTTTGTGTGTGTGTGTGTGTGTGTGAGTGTGAGTGTGAGAGTGTGTGTGAGTGTGTTTGAGTGAGTGTGTGTGTGAAAGTGTGAGTGTGTGTGAGTTTGTGTGTGTGTGTGTGTGTGTGTTTGTGTGTGTCCATGTGTGGGCACAGTTCACAGCAGACAGTGGAGCATGGGTGAGCAGGGTTTGCACGACCTTTCCCCTGATTAGTGGGCCCTGGATGGAGAAGAAACCAGGCCTGAGTTGTTTATCACAGGACTTACCTCCAGGGAACATCACCTTCCACTGTGTTGTGATGATAGGCATCCTAACGTTACTGATGTGGATTCACATGAATGACGGATTTATTGGATTGTTTTTTAAAGAGATCAAATACAATGATACATTGTGATAAATGGACAGTTTGTGTAATGCCAGACTCTCTTCAGAAAGGATTTGTATTTAACTTTGGGATTGACACAGGAAGAAAATTACTTTTGCCTTATGACTTATTGATGCAATTAGGAGTGTGGTTCTTCAATCCTGACTCTGCTACACAATCAACATAAAAAGATGCTTCGAAAATGCACAGGACACTCATTGTTTTGATTATTTCACAATAATGGGCCCTTTTCACAGTAGAAAACACTGTTTAGGCTCATGATATTATGGGTCGATTCGATTTAGGTATGGCAGTCCAACAGTATAGACAAAACTAGACAAGTCAATAAACATTGACCATGCATGTACTAAGACAGAAATAACTGCAACTGACCTAATGTTCAAATGACAGCAACAGGGAGGTACTTTACTCTACTATTGACGACACGTGAAAAGGGTCCATTCCAATGTGACCGACGTGTCTGGCGAAAAACCAACTTAGTCACGGTAAATCATCCCACGAATTACAAGCCTTGGTTTCGGGGAGGGCGGAGTCTACTGGGCCCCTTTATAAAGGTGCTGTGATCAAGCGTGTGGCATGTGCTCTCATGTGCGTCCCAGATGCAGAGGTCCACTGAGCGTCCTGTTCAGAATCTACGATCGCACTGACGTGGAAGTAGCTATAACGTATGTTCTCTTATTAAGTCTCTATCTTTTCTACCGTGCATTTTGGATGTATTTTATTGCATTTCTAATGTTGCCATCTAGCCTACAATTAAGCATGTCAAACCTTCTAATCCCCAGGTGAAACTACGACCATGGAGACAGTG
>JACYXH010000376.1:1709752-1717252 GCA_026745465.1 Lota lota | reverse complement strand
TTCTAGAGTGATCGAGCGATACAAGGAGAGGAAGGAAAAGAGGCAGTGAAAGAGTGTGTCGCCAGGCAGCAGCCTAGCAACCCTGGGGCTGGAAACCATATTTATTCAAGAGTGCACCGACTACTACTTTACCAAGGGGAACGTCTCACTAGACTTGGCTCAATGAAGGAGGGGCCGCACTTTGTTTTATGGTACACTAATAAGACGTAATAAGCTGTACTTTGTATCCAATTAGGCAAAAACGAGCAATAATATTTTCTTTATTAGACAGTAAACCAACACAGTTAAACCCTAATTAGACACAATACACCAAAACTATGCTGTGATTAGAAACCGCATACTATGCCGTATTAGACCCAAAATATACTATATTTAGACGTTATTATATTAAATTATACTCTCATTAGAAACCAAATAGGGGATCCTAACACTATTAGACACCATTTTACAAGATCATAGTCTATTCAAATCAAAAACAATTTCATATCAGATCCAACATATGCTAGTTAGACGCCTTACCACCAATGTATGCTGTAATTAGACCCCACATTTAATGCTGCCAACATGGGCCTATGATAGCTTAGACCACACAGGCTGCAATTAGACAATGCCATATTACATCGGTCATAGCCTTTATAATAGTCAGACAAAACACTGAGCGCTCTGAGGTCACTACATTTCTTTGGCCTTCATTTAGCAGCTTCACTTTCTTACAGCGTCATTGGCTGCTCATTAGAAGAAAACCACCGTACACCAAAGTCAAACCACACCGGGCCACATCTGGCCACATCTGGTCCCCGGCAGATCTCCGGAGACCCGTGGAGTTTGTGGGTAAAGCGTTAATACATGCTTCCTCAAAGCTCTACTCCCAGACCACTTGAGACCATTTGACGCCTTGCCTTTGTGACACATTACAACAGAACTGTACCGTAAGCTAGAGGGAAACCCATCCCTGTTTCCCACTGATAGACCCTTATTAGACCTTCTGAGAGGGTCATGTGTGACACATTACAACAGAACTGTACCGTAAGCTAAAGGGAAACCCATCCCTGTTTCCCACTGATAGACCCTTATTAGACCTTCTGAGAGGGTCATGTGTGACACATTACAACAGAACTGTACTGTAAACTAAAGTGAACTAAACTGTCGCTTGAGTCATCCTTCTTCGGCTGGTCCCATACAATTGCCAGAGTAGCCAAGACTGATGTATTATAGCCTACTTCTTTGAACAAATCACAGTGATCACATTTTTTATTATTGCATTATATAGGGTATCTGCCTACAGCATTACAATAAGTCTGTGCAGTCACCATAACCAAAAGATTCCTCTATAATGTTGGCCTTTATTTGGCATTGTCTAATTACAGCCTGTGTTGTCTAAGCTATCATAGACCCAATTGGTAATTGCTACCCAGTTGGTAGCATTAAATGTGGGGTCTAATTACAGCATAATGTAGTAAGGCATCTAACTAGCATATTTTGGATCTGATATGACATTGCATTTCTAATAGACTGTGATCTTGTAAAATGGTGTCTAATAGTGTTAGGATCTACTATTTGGTTTCTAATTAGAGTAAAATGTGGTATAATAGTGTCAATTATATTATATTTTGGGTGTAATAGGGCTTTAAATGCGGTTTCTAACATAATGTTGGTGTATGATTAGGGTATGTGTTTGTTTACTGTCCAATAAAGAACATATTATTTCTGTTTTTGACTAATTGGATACAAAGTGCGTCTTATTAGTGTACCGTACAATTAAGTGCGACCCAAGGCCACTGTGCAAATAAGCTACACAATCAGCCTTTGCTGAACAATTACAGGAGGGCAACTTGGTTGATATTGACATTTTGTACGTTATATTTTGAAGAATAATTGTTGCAATAATGTGGTGTGTGGTGTGTGGTGACAGAAAATATTTAAACTGTGTGGTGTGCAAGTTTTGCACACATACAAGTGACGTTTTTCTTTTTACTGCGGAAAGAAACAGAACTGATTATTTTCAAAATCAATCACAAAACATATGAAAACCAAAACTTACCAAGGAATACCAAATAAAACAACATCAAGTTAGATAGTTATTCATTGTTTTGTTTTTTTCCTAATGCTTTAATGATCTAAACAGCATTCAATCTACAGCGAGATACTGCTCATTAACAGACAATGTACAACCAAAGATACCGAAAGTACCTCTGTGAGTAATACTACAAAACAACTACTCCTTTCAAATGTATAATGTACCCTGCATCACCTCAACTGTCACGTCGTCATAGAAAACATGTTATTTTAGGATCAAGTTCAAAGAAAAAGTGCACATGAGCAAACTAACTCATGCCTCCTCATCTCCGTGTTACCTCCCCGTCACCTCCCCTCATAGAGACAATACACCAAATACACGCAAACTCTTTACATTATGGGGCTGTCCATCGTTTTGCGATTGATGCAGCCACCCAAGCGTCTCATACAGCCACGGTAGTGGTGCTGCCGTTAGCGTTAGCGTTAGCGTCAGCGTTAGCGTCAGCGTTAGCGTCAGCGTTAGCGTCGGCGGCCACGGCCCTCGGCGGCGCTCCGCTGACGGGGTTGTGCGGGGCGACCTTGGCGGGCCGGTTCTCGCTGCTGTGGCCGCAGCCGCGCGGGCACAGCTGGCAGGCGGAGTAGGTGGCGTTGCAGCAGGGCAGGTGCCGGCACACGCTGAAGCGCCACAGGAGCCAAGCCGGGGACCAGCAGCACCAACACAGGAGCAGGGCCGCGGCCAACACGCCCAGCGCCAGATAGAGAGCCAGCAGGGACACGGACACCGTGGCGTCTACACGGGAGGGGGGGGGGGGGGGGGGGAAGCAAGACTGATGAAGGATGATCACTTCATCTTGCTCACCCCTGTCCTTAAGGACGAACCAGCGGGCACTCAACAGCTAACCTTGAGCCAGCAGTCCTACCGCGTTGTAGCAGGAATGTACATGGAGCCTGGGCCGGAAATCACACACTGAAAAGGGGGCGAGTTATGTCGTGTTCCCTGTTTGGTTAAAGAGGTATTCTACTGATCAGAAACCCACCTGGATAAAGCTGCAGAAGGGGATTTTAATACATGTATTTCTACAGCGTTGATTTGATAGCTTTTTCAAGTAACATTAGTGTCCGGACAGGATGTTTTAGCTTGTCTTCCCACCATGAACATTTCACTAGTGCTGGCCAAGTTTGCCTTTGCTGTTAGCCAATTATGGGCTTACAGATCCCTTCCTCCAGCCACCAATTGGTCCAAACAAATAACAAGCGAAAGAGAGAGAATACCCCCTAAATCTAGATTGGAGCTGGTCTGCTATCAGACTTTAGATTACTTATCCAAAGTCCTATTTGTAAGACTACGTAACATCCAATTTGATGCAAACTTGTGAGGATCGGGTGAAAGATTTGTGGTGGAACCTGTTCACTCACCTGTCGCTGATTCCAGGTTGTGACTGCTGTTTGGGGCGCCACAATTCATATGAGTGAAGGCCGGCGCTGTGGTGGTTACAGATGGTCGAGTTGAGGTTGCAATGGTGGGCGGCGATTTGTGAGCTACCAACTGACCCCCTAAAATGTTAGGAAGACATTTTTTGGGGGGGGTTAGAAAAAGGAAATTCAGAAGATTTGGTACAAGATTATTTTATTTGCATGAACGAAGACGTTACGTTAAATTATACTCAGAATTGAGTTTCTATTGGAACTAATATGTTGTATGGTGTTATGCTGTGAACGATACATGTTAGCATAACTTAATCAGTCCACTGCCCTTTACAGATAACTGGCTGACCTTTGCACCCAGAAGTCAGGTTCTCTTCCAAGTCGCTACCGTCCCCGCAGTTGTCGATGCCTTTGTCATCACACACCAGACTCAATGGAATGCACTTGCCATTGCGACAGGTAAAATATGGCTCGCCACTGCATTCGGATTGGTTGAACCCTGAAGATAAGAATAAATAGGAGGATGTAAGTCTTTCAGCACTTGGCTTGGACAAAGGTGCATCTTAGACCTTTCAGGTGCCGCTAAGGTATTTTTGTCAATATTTCAAGAACACAGACAGTATCTCTGCAGGAGAGCCCTATGATGTACAGAGTTGTAATATTTCCCATGTAAAAACAATAACAAAATATGCACACAGGTCTTTTCTTTCTAAAAACACGCAGTGAATGCCCTTTATATGCAAGATTCAAGATTCATTGTGCTTTCTTGGCACGGGAAAACGTACATGTTGGTGCCAGAGCACAAAAAGTCAAACAAGACAAAAGAACAAAAAAATATATATATAATAGATACAAAAAGCTCTTCCCCTCTCACACACTCAAACGCACCCAGTCGGAAGGAGGTGAAGTCCCCCACAAAGTCCACCCGGGGCTGGGTCCCCCTGGTGACCAGCCTTAGCGTCAGGTAGTTCCCCGTGGACAGCACCAGGCGCGGCGGGCTCTTCCCGCACAGCGGCGGGCCGACGGGCGGGGAGCTCCTCTCCCTGCCGTCGTAGAACTGTATGTAAGAGCCGGCATGGCAGGGGTCCTCGTGGCCCCGGCCGGGGTCCGGTCGTGGGCTGTCGAGGGGGGCAGAGCCCCGTGGGGACTCTGGGAGCAGCGGGGCAGGGCTGAGGGGTGCCACCCTGAGCATGCTGTACACCAGGAAGAAACGGAAGTGAAACTGGACCTTGTCCCTGGGGGAGGCCGCCTGCATCGTGAGGTGGCAGTCGGTGCCCATCGTCACGAAATAGTACTTTTTAGAGTCCTTGTGCGAGTTGACAATCATGCCGTCCCCCTTTATGGTCTGACCACAGAAGTCGACCACGTTCACTGTCAAGAAACACAAAACACAGACGTGTGTAAATGTTTCAGCGGGATTTCGTCACAGTGACTCATTCACGTGAAGTTGAGGATGTGGTTGACAAAAGGATGAGCTTTTTGTCTCTTCGTTTTTGCAAAACACGAAAGGTAGCAAATTACATTGGGTCTCGTTAATCTAAATGCACATTGCCTGCGGTACAAAAGCTGATGATGTCTGCCATTTTGTGGGAATAATTTGGCGTTTAAGCCTTTGATTTAAAGGATGAGATTGTTACTTGTCACTACTGTACTCTCCCCATTGTTTCTGGTCTGTAGTCTACTCTCCTTGAACACAGAATGTAGGAAAGGTGTAATGTGTAGGCTATTCATTATTTGTATATTTTGTCCGTTTTATTTTTTAAACCAACTTTAACTTTGTCTTAAAAAGCCGCCATACCTGGCCCGAGGGGGGGGGGGGGGGGGGGGGGTCGCATTGTAACGTCGCCCGCTCATCTCACACCACGAGTACGAGGGGGGATATGAGCAGGGAGCAGATGGGGCCGACAGATCCTGTTCAGGCAGTCACAAACCCAAATCTACCCCCACCCCCACACTCACCACACGCCCCCATCGCTAGGGCTGCGGGCCAAGTAATGACAGAATTTATAGCCACCCCCAGAGTTTATTAGCTCTGTTGCCATGGAAGACCACTAAGTCCCTTTGCTTTGACCTCCCGGAATGTCCCAAAAAAGACTGCGAACCCCTATTGTTGCCCCACTTGTTTCATAGCATACAGGTTATGTGTGCTATGGAGGGAGGGGGGGGGGGCAATCATGCATCGACGCAGAGTTCCCAGTACAAGCTTCTTAACATGTTTGTAACTCAGCACTTTTAAAGTGCTATCATGGGTATGGGGAGTCCATTTCAGAGCCAACATCGTGGGCGCAGGGATGGGTTAGGCGCTGATGGTATACACTTTAGTGGACAACACCTTCTCAAAGGCATTTTCCTAAAGGGCAGCTGCTTCCCCAGCCTTGTGTTATCCTAATAGCGGGGCCTAAATGAAGGCCCCAACATTACCGCAACGTGACTTCAGGTTGAGTGACTGCATGAACACATGCAGGCAAATTATTTATGTTGAATAAATAGGTTATACTGAAAATGAAAATAATACCTGAGGGCTCCTCTGCTATCCTAGTTAATCAATTATATATATATATATATATATATATATATATATATATATATATATATATTGTTCTGGCTAAATAAACCAACATTAAAGGTAGCCTAGACCTATATGGAGTATTTCCTTTAAATCTAAAATATGGTTGTATACATTGTTATATTATTATGTTATAAGGAATCGAGAGTAGGCTATTAGCCAAGAGTATTGCCAGCCAATAGCCTCTTGGTTGTAATTAATCACATAATCTGAAGCAGTTTAGACCTAATGTTAGATCTCAAACGCTGAAGAGGAGGAGAGGGCGAAAGGAGAAGAGAGAGGTTATTACCAATGTATTGCAAAGCCGGAAACCTGGTAATACATTGTGCAAACTTATTTAAGTTGTGCCGCAAATGAAAATAGTTAGAAATGCTTATTTAAAGTTCCGCTGCATCCTCTTACCCGTCTCGATAGCTCCGGTATGCAACGTCATTAATCCGAGCAAAATAGTCATCTTCATCAATAGTTGAAACAAGCTGCCAATACGCAACTCCATTGCGGCAAAAGTCCTTTGAAGCGCCGTGTCGCCCAATAAGCAGCCTGATATCTCAAAACAAATAGTTGTACATAAGTTCTATCGAAGACGGACCTGCGTCTTGTTTGCGTCTGTCTCTAAATGACCATCTGCGCGGGTGAAGAGTAAACGCTGTTCCCCCGTTAAACCGCTAAAGATGCTTGGAATCTAAACACGGTACATTTCGATGTGCGGCGCTGGAGTCTCGCGTCCATTTGGAGACTTGGGTTTCGCTCCATCGACTGGTATACTGCTGTTTCCATGACAACGCGCCTAATGATGTGGCGGAGGAGGGGCGAAAGCCAGCCGCTCTCATCCCATCAGACGAATTTACAGACCAAAAATGTAAATGGTTCGAGTCCCCGTGTGGCCATCGGTCTTTATTTACAGGATAAGAATTTAGACATTATATTGAATTGGAACGAATGTACCTGTAATCCAAAGAAAGCAAAGGAAAGACCAAGATGTAAGAGATTATCATGTCAGAATAAGGATGTAGCCTAATATAGCCTTAATTGAGGCTATTGTTTGTGGAAAAATAAGCCTTTTTGGTCGACGCCAAAAAAATTGAAACATTTTAAATAAACCTCAAATCCCTATAACAGCGGTTGACCGACTAAAGCCCATATCATAGCTCTTATAAGCTCCAATAAGCATCAATTCAACATTATTGCAACAGATTAAAGTTAATTAAAGTGCTGTGATGGCCGAGAGGTTAAGGCGTTGGACTCGAAATCCAATGGGGTTTCCCCGCGCAGGTTCGAATCCTGCTCACAGCGTCTCTTTGGTAGAAAGTCAGATTGTAGAGGTGGGTTTTATACACAACGATGTTGTGTGAATATATGGGAGACATCAACCAATTCCAGCAATGAATCGACGTGTGGCACATTTGTGTAACCTAAAAAGAAATGCCTCGTCTGTTTTGGCTGTTGGTTGTCCTTAAGCAAGGCTATGGCTATGGTGATCACGACCAAACTTG
>JACYXH010000376.1:1544752-1692252 GCA_026745465.1 Lota lota | reverse complement strand
GTGTATTTGAAAGCGTACTTTATTCGTGACGTATCACTTGGGATTCCATCGCAACAGGAGTCCCATTGTACCCAAAGATAAGAAGCTGTGATGTCCGAGTGGTTAAGGCGTTGGAAGTAAATATATGAGTATCCCACACAGGATCAAATCCTCCTCACATATTGGCTGACAAGTTTTGTGACAACGAGTGCCAAAAAGATCTGTTTAGTTAATCTAAAAAGAAAAAAACATTTCCTGTTTAGTTTGATTATTTGGTAACAAGAAGAGCTGCCATAGCTTAAGGGTTATGGCGTTTGACTCAAAATCAAATGGTTGTTTCCCCGAGCAGGTTAAATTCCTGCTCACAGCTGCCTTCTTGAAATGATTCCAATAGTGCTCATTCAAATATGTCAAGGAAATGATGGACAATAATGGTTTTGTGGTTTCAATTTCGCCACCCTCTGTGAAGATGTTAAAACTAATGTTTTACTGTGGATTTAGGACCATCTATAATAAACGCTAGTTATCTGGGATGCTTTTCCAATAATAGTCCATCGTAATACAACAGAAGGAGCTGTGATGGCCGAGAGGTTAAGGCGTTGGACTTGAAATCCAATGGGGTTTCCCCGCGCAGGTTCGAATCCTGCTCGCAGCGTCCCATTTCAGACGAATCCAAAGGTGCTCATTGGTTTGTCATAGAACTGAATGTGTCTAATGGTTTAAATTTGACCATCCTCGATGAAGAAGTTGAAATTCAAATTTTATTTAACGCATGGCCCTTGGGACTCTGTTTGAAAATAATGCCATTTTATTACTTAGGTAAGGAGCTGTGATGGCCGAGTGGTTAAGGCGTTGGACTTGAAATCCAATGGGTATTACCCGCGCAGGTTCAAGTCCTGCTCACAGCGATTGGTGCTTAAAGGTTCAACAATAAGAAGTTTTACGAATCACTAACAGCAAAATACTGATCAGATTTAACCAACCAAGATTACCTTTGTTATTGGTCAAGAGGAGCTGTAAAGGCCAAGAGGATATGGTCTTGTACTCAAGACCCAGTGTTGTCTCCCCATGCAAGCTAGGGTCCTTCTCACTGTGTCTCATTATTAGAACGGAATACAGTGGTGACCACTCAGGTCTGTCAAGGAATAGATGGATACTAATATGCATTGATATTCCCTGTGTTTCGTGTCTAGTGGTGGTATTATGGCCGAGAGGTAAAGGCATTGGACTTGAAATCCACCCCCTTCTCTTTGTGCTGTTTTAAATTCTGGCACAGCATCTCATTAAAAAGGAATGCAATTGTAGACATTATGTTTGGTCAGGGATTACATTTATAGCGATTAGTATTGTACAATCCATTTCACAAGCTTGTATGAAATGGTTTAAACAGATTTTTTGCTGTGTATTTGAAAGCGTACTTTATTCGTGACGTATCACTTGGGATTCCATCGCAACAGGAGTCCCATTGTACCCAAAGATAAGAAGCTGTGATGTCCGAGTGGTTAAGGCGTTGGAAGTAAATATATGAGTATCCCACACAGGATCAAATCCTCCTCACATATTGGCTGACAAGTTTTGTGACAACGAGTGCCAAAAAGATCTGTTTAGTTAATCTAAAAAGAAAATAACATTCCCTGTTTAGTTTGATTATTTGGTAACAAGAAGAGCTGCCATAGCTTAAGGGTTATGGCGTTTGACTCAAAATCAAATGGTTGTTTCCCCGAGCAGGTTAAATTCCTGCTCACAGCTGCCTTCTTGAAATGATTCCAATAGTGCTCATTCAAATATGTCAAGGAAATGATGGACAATAATGGTTTTGTGGTTTCAATTTCGCCACCCTCTGTGAAGATGTTAAAACTAATGTTTTACTGTGGATTTAGGACCATCTATAATAAACGCTAGTTATCTGGGATGCTTTTCCAATAATAGTCCATCGTAATACAACAGATGGAGCTGTGATGGCCGAGAGGTTAAGGCGTTGGACTCGAAATCCAATGGGGTTTCCCCGCGCAGGTTCGAATCCTGCTTGCAGCGTCCCATTTCAAACGAATCCAAAGGTGCTCATTGGTTTGTCATAGAACTGAATGTGTCTAATGGTTTAAATTTGACCATCCTCGATGAAGAAGTTGAAATTTAAATTTTATTTAACGCATGGCCCTTGGGACTCTGTTTGAAAATAATGCCATTTTAAGACTTAGGTAAGGAGCTGTGATGGCCGAGTGGTTAAGGCGTTGGACTTGAAATCCAATGGGTATTACCCGCGCAGGTTCAAGTCCTGCTCACAGCGATTGGTGCTTAAAGGTTCAACAATAAGAAGTTTTACGAATCACTAACAGCAAAATACTGATCAGATTTAACCAACCAAGATTACCTTTGTTATTGGTCAAGAGGAGCTGTAAAGGCCAAGAGGATATGGTCTTGTACTCAAGACCCAGTGTTGTCTCCCCATGCAAGCTAGGGTCCTTCTCACTGTGTCTCATTATTAGAACGGAATACAGTGGTGACCACTCAGGTCTGTCAAGGAATAGATGGATACTAATATGCATTGATATTCCCTGTGTTTCTTGTCTAGTGGTGGTATTATGGCCGAGAGGTAAAGGCATTGGACTTGAAATCCACCCCCTTCTCTTTGTGCTGTTTTAAATTCTGGCACAGCATCTCATTAAAAAGGAATGCAATTGTAGACATTATGTTTGGTCAGGGATTACATTTATAGCGATTAGTATTGTACAATCCATTTCACAAGCTTGTATGAAATGGTTTAAACAGATTTTTTGCTGTGTATTTGAAAGCATACTTTATTCGTGACGTATCACTTGGGATTCCATCGCAACAGGAGTCCCATTGTACCCAAAGATAAGAAGCTGTGATGTCCGAGTGGTTAAGGCGTTGGAAGTAAATATATGAGTATCCCACACAGGATCAAATCCTCCTCACATATTGGCTGACAAGTTTTGTGACAACGAGTGCCAAAAATATCTGTTTAGTTAATCTAAAAAGAAAAAAACATTTCCTGTTTAGTTTGATTATTTGGTAACAAGAAGAGCTGCCATAGCTTAAGGGTTATGGCGTTTGACTCAAAATCAAATGGTTGTTTCCCCGAGCAGGTTAAATTCCTGCTCACAGCTGCCTTCTTGAAATGATTCCAATAGTGCTCATTCAAATATGTCAAGGAAATGATGGACAATAATGGTTTTGTGGTTTCAATTTCGCCACCCTCTGTGAAGATGTTAAAACTAATGTTTTACTGTGGATTTAGGACCATCTATAATAAACGCTAGTTATCTGGGATGCTTTTCCAATAATAGTCCATCGTAATACAACAGAAGGAGCTGTGATGGCCGAGAGGTTAAGGCGTTGGACTTGAAATCCAATGGGGTTTCCCCGCGCAGGTTCGAATCCTGCTTGCAGCGTCCCATTTCAGAGGAATCCAAAGGTGCTCATTGGTTTGTCATAGAACTGAATGTGTGTAATGGTTTAAATTTGACCATCCTCGATGAAGAAGTTGAAATTTAAATTTTATTTAACGCATGGCCCTTGGGATTCTGTTTGAAAATAATGCCATTTTAAGACTTAGGTAAGGAGCTGTGATGGCCGAGTGGTTAAGGCGTTGGACTTGAAATCCAATGGGTATTACCCGCGCAGGTTCAAGTCCTGCTCACAGCGATTGGTGCTTAAAGGTTCAACAATAAGAAGTTTTACGAATCACTAACAGCAAAATACTGATCAGATTTAACCAACCAAGATTACCTTTGTTATTGGTCAAGAGGAGCTGTAAAGGCCAAGAGGATATGGTCTTGTACTCAAGACCCAGTGTTGTCTCCCCATGCAAGCTAGGGTCCTTCTCACTGTGTCTCATTATTAGAACGGAATACAGTGGTGACCACTCAGGTCTGTCAAGGAATAGATGGATACTAATATGCATTGATATTCCCTGTGTTTCGTGTCTAGTGGTGGTATTATGGCCGAGAGGTAAAGGCATTGGACTTGAAATCCACCCCCTTCTCTTTGTGCTGTTTTAAATTCTGGCACAGCATCTCATTAAAAAGGAATGCAATTGTAGACATTATGTTTGGTCAGGGATTACATTTATAGCGATTAGTATTGTACAATCCATTTCACAAGCTTGTATGAAATGGTTTAAACAGATTTTTTGCTGTGTATTTGAAAGCGTACTTTATTCGTGACGTATCACTTGGGATTCCATTGCAACAGGAGTCCCATTGTACCCAAAGATAAGAAGCTGTGATGTCCGAGTGGTTAAGGCGTTGGAAGTAAATATATGGGTATCACACACAGGATCAAATCCTCCTCACATATTGGCTGACAAGTTTTGTGACAACGAGTGCCAAAAAGATCTGTTTAGTTAATCTAAAAAGAAAATAACATTCCCTGTTTAGTTTGATTATTTGGTAACAAGAAGAGCTGCCATAGCTTAAGGGTTATGGCGTTTGACTCAAAATCAAATGGTGGTTTCCCTGAGCAGGTTAAATTCCTGCTCACAGCTAACTTCTTGAAATGATTCCAATAGTGCTCATTCAAATATGTCAAGGAAGCTGTGGACAATAATGGTTTTGTGGTTTCAATTTCGCCACCCTCTGTGAAGATGTTAAAACTAATGTTTTACTGTGGATTTAGGACCATCTATAATAAACGCTAGTTATCTGGGATGCTTTTCCAATAATAGTCCATCGTAATACAACAGATGGAGCTGTGATGGCCGAGAGGTTAAGGCGTTGGACTCGAAATCCAATGGGGTTTCCCCGCGCAGGTTCGAATCCTGCTTGCAGCGTCCCATTTCAGACGAATCCAAAGGTGCTCATTGGTTTGTCATAGAACTGAATGTGTCTTATGGTTTAAATTTGACCATCCTCGATGAAGAAGTTGAAATTTAAATTTTATTTAACGCATGGCCCTTGGGACTCTGTTTGAAAATAATGCCATTTTAAGACTTAGGTAAGGAGCTGTGATGGCCGAGTGGTTAAGGCGTTGGACTTGAAATCCAATGGGTATTACCCGCGCAGGTTCAAGTCCTGCTCACAGCGATTGGTGCTTAAAGGTTCAACAATAAGAAGTTTTACGAATCACTAACAGCAAAATACTGATCAGATTTAACCAACCAAGATTCCCTTTGTTATTGGTCAAGAGGAGCTGTAAATGCCAAGAGGATATGGTCTTGTACTCAAGACCCAGTGTTGTCTCCCCATGCAAGCTAGGGTCCTTCTCACTGTGTCTCATTATTAGAACGGAATACAATGGTGACCACTCAGGTCTGTCAAGGAATAGATGGATACTAATATGCATTGATATTCCCTGTGTTTCTTGTCTAGTGGTGGTATTATGGCCGAGAGGTAAAGGCATTGGACTTGAAATCCACCCCCTTCTCTTTGTGCTGGTTTAAATTCTGGCACAGCATCTCATTAAAAAGGAATGCAATTGTAGACATTATGTTTGGTCAGGGATTACATTTATAGCGATTAGTATTGTACAATCCATTTCGCAAACTTGTATGAAATGGTTTAAACAGATTTTTTGCAGTGTATTTGAAAGCGTACTTTATTCGTGACGTATCATTTGGGGTTCCATCGCAACAGGAGTCCCATTGTACCCAAAGATAAGAAGCTGTGATGTCCGAGTGGTTAAGGTGTTGGAAGTAAATATATGGGTATCCCACACAGGATCAAATCCTCCTCACATATTGGCTGACAAGTTTTGTGACAACGAGTGCCAAAAAGATCTGTTTAGTTAATCTAAAAAGAAAATAACATTCCCTGTTTAGTTTGATTATTTGGTAACAAGAAGAGCTGCCATAGCTTAAGGGTTATGGCGTTTGACTCAAAATCAAATGGTTGTTTCCCCGAGCAGGTTAAATTCCTGCTCACAGCTGCCTTCTTGAAATGATTCCAATAGTGCTCATTCAAATATGTCAAGGAAATGATGGACAATAATGGTTTTGTGGTTTCAATTTCGCCACCCTCTGTGAAGATGTTAAAACTAATGTTTTACTGTGGATTTAGGACCATCTATAATAAACGCTAGTTATCTGGGATGCTTTTCCAATAATAGTCCATCGTAATACAACATATGGAGCTGTGATGGCCGAGAGGTTAAGGCGTTGGACTTGAAATCCAATGGGGTTTCCCCGCGCAGGTTCGAATCCTGCTCGCAGCGTCCCATTTCAGACGAATCCAAAGGTGCTCATTGGTTTGTCATAGAACTGAATGTGTGTAATGGTTTAAATTTGACCATCCTCGATGAAGAAGTTGAAATTCAAATTTTATTTAACGCATGGCCCTTGGGACTCTGTTTGAAAATAATGCCATTTTATTACTTAGGTAAGGAGCTGTGATGGCCGAGTGGTTAAGGCGTTGGACTTGAAATCCAATGGGTATTACCCGCGCAGGTTCAAGTCCTGCTCACAGCGATTGGTGCTTAGTGGCTCAACAATAAGAAGTTTTACAAATCACTAACAGCAAAATACTGATCAGAGTTAACCAACCAAGATTCCCTTTGTTATTGGTCACGGGGACCTGTAAAGGCTGAGAGTATATGGTCTTGTACTCAAGACCCAGTGTTATCTCCCCATGCAAGCTAGGGTCCTTCTCACTGTGTCTCATTAGAAAGGAATACAATGGTGACCACTCAGGTCTGTCAAGGAATAGATGGATACTAATATGCATTGATATTCCCTGTGTTTCTTGTCTAGTGGTGGTATTATGGCTGAGAGGTAAAGGCATTGGACTGGAAATCCATCCCATTCTCTTTGTGCTGTTTTAAATTCTGGCACAGCATCTCATTAAAAAGGAATGCAATTGTAGACATTATGTTTGGTCAGGGATTACATTTATAGCGATTAGTATTGTACAATCCATTTCACAAGCTTGTATGAAATGGTTTAAACAGATTTTTTGCTGTGTATTTGAAAGCGTACTTTATTCGTGACGTATCACTTGGGATTCCATCGCAACAGGAGTCCCATTGTACCCAAAGATAAGAAGCTGTGATGTCCGAGTGGTTAAGGCGTTGGAAGTAAATATATGGGTATCCCACACAGGATCAAATCCTCCTCACATATTGGCTGACAAGTTTTGTGACAACGAGTGCCAAAAAGATCTGTTTAGTTAATCTAAAAAGAAAATAACATTCCCTGTTTAGTTTGATTATTTGGTAACAAGAAGAGCTGCCATAGCTTAAGGGTTATGGCGTTTGACTCAAAATCAAATGGTGGTTTCCCTGAGCAGGTTAAATTCCTGCTCACAGCTAACTTCTTGAAATGATTCCAATAGTGCTCATTCAAATATGTCAAGGAAGCTGTGGACAATAATGGTTTTGTGGTTTCAATTTCGCCACCCTCTGTGAAGATGTTAAAACTAATGTTTTACTGTGGATTTAGGACCATCTATAATAAACGCTTGTTATCTGGGATGCTTTTCCAATAAAAGTCCATCGTAATACAACAGAAGGAGCTGTGATGGCCGAGAGGTTAAGGCGTTGGACTTGAAATCCAATGGGGTTTCCCCGCGCAGGTTCGAATCCTGCTCGCAGCGTCCCATTTCAGAGGAATCCAAAGGTGCTCATTGGTTTGTCATAGAACTGAATGTGTGTAATGGTTTAAATTTGACCATCCTCGATGAAGAAGTTGAAATTCAAATTTTATTTAACGCATGGCCCTTGGGACTCTGTTTGAAAATAATGCCATTTTATTACTTAGGTAAGGAGCTGTGATGGCCGAGTGGTTAAGGCGTTGGACTTGAAATCCAATGGGTATTACCCGCGCAGGTTCAAGTCCTGCTCACAGTGATTGGTGCTTAAAGGTTCAACAATAAGACGTTTTACGAATCACTAACAGCAAAATACTGATCAGATTTAACCAACCAAGATTACCTTTGTTATTGGTCAAGAGGAGCTGTAAAGGCCAAGAGGATATGGTCTTGTACTCAAGACCCAGTGTTGTCTCCCCATGCAAGCTAGGGTCCTTCTCACTGTGTCTCATTATTAGAACGGAATACAGTGGTGACCACTCAGGTCTGTCAAGGAATAGATGGATACTAATATGCATTGATATTCCCTGTGTTTCGTGTCTAGTGGTGGTATTATGGCCGAGAGGTAAAGGCATTGGATTTGAAATCCACCCCCTTCTCTTTGTGCTGTTTTAAATTCTGGCACAGCATCTCATTAAAAAGGAATGCAATTGTAGACATTATGTTTGGTCAGGGATTACATTTATAGCGATTAGTATTGTACAATCCATTTCACAAGCTTGTATGAAATGGTTTAAACAGATTTTTTGCTGTGTATTTGAAAGCGTACTTTATTCGTGACGTATCACTTGGGATTCCATCGCAACAGGAGTCCCATTGTACCCAAAGATAAGAAGCTGTGATGTCCGAGTGGTTAAGGCGTTGGAAGTAAATATATGAGTATCCCACACAGGATCAAATCCTCCTCACATATTGGCTGACAAGTTTTGTGACAACGAGTGCCAAAAAGATCTGTTTAGTTAATCTAAAAAGAAAATAACATTCCCTGTTTAGTTTGATTATTTGGTAACAAAAAGAGCTGCCATAGCTTAAGGGTTATGGCGTTTGACTCAAAATCAAATGGTTGTTTCCCCGAGCAGGTTAAATTCCTGCTCACAGCTGCCTTCTTGAAATGATTCCAATAGTGCTCATTCAAATATGTCAAGGAAATGATGGACAATAATGGTTTTGTGGTTTCAATTTCGCCACCCTCTGTGAAGATGTTAAAACTAATGTTTTACTGTGGATTTAGGACCATCTATAATAAACGCTAGTTATCTGGGATGCTTTTCCAATAATAGTCCATCGTACTACAACAGATGGAGCTGTGATGGCCGAGAGGTTAAGGCGTTGGACTCGAAATCCAATGGGGTTTCCCCGCGCAGGTTCGAATCCTGCTTGCAGCGTCCCATTTCAGACGAATCCAAAGGTGCTCATTGGTTTGTCATAGAACTGAATGTGTCTAATGGTTTAAATTTGACCATCCTCGATGAAGAAGTTGACATTTAAATTTTATTTAACGCATGGCCCTTGGGACTCTGTTTGAAAATAATGCCATTTTAAGACTTAGGTAAGGAGCTGTGATGGTCGAGTGGTTAAGGCGTTGGACTTGAAATCCAATGGGTATTACCCGCGCAGGTTCAAGTCCTGCTCACAGCGATTGGTGCTTAAAGGTTCAACAATAAGAAGTTTTACGAATCACTAACAGCAAAATACTGATCAGATTTAACCAACCAAGATTCCCTTTGTTATTGGTCAAGAGGAGCTGTAAATGCCAAGAGGATATGGTCTTGTACTCAAGACCCAGTGTTGTCTCCCCATGCAAGCTAGGGTCCTTCTCACTGTGTCTCATTATTAGAACGGAATACAATGGTGACCACTCAGGTCTGTCAAGGAATAGATGGATACTAATATGCATTGATATTCCCTGTGTTTCTTGTCTAGTGGTGGTATTATGGCCGAGAGGTAAAGGCATTGGACTTGAAATCCACCCCCTTCTCTTTGTGCTGGTTTAAATTCTGGCACAGCATCTCATTAAAAAGGAATGCAATTGTAGACATTATGTTTGGTCAGGGATTACATTTATAGCGATTAGTATTGTACAATCCATTTCACAAACTTGTATGAAATGGTTTAAACAGATTTTTTGCTGTGTATTTGAAAGCGTACTTTATTCGTGACGTATCACTTGGGATTCCATTGCAACAGGAGTCCCATTGTACCCAAAGATAAGAAGCTGTGATGTCCGAGTGGTTAAGGCGTTGGAAGTAAATATATGGGTATCACACACAGGATCAAATCCTCCTCACATATTGGCTGACAAGTTTTGTGACAACGAGTGCCAAAAAGATCTGTTTAGTTAATCTAAAAAGAAAATAGCATTCCCTGTTTAGTTTGATTATTTGGTAACAAGAAGAGCTGCCATAGCTTAAGGGTTATGGCGTTTGACTCAAAATCAAATGGTGGTTTCCCTGAGCAGGTTAAATTCCTGCTCACAGCTAACTTCTTGAAATGATTCCAATAGTGCTCATTCAAATATGTCAAGGAAGCTGTGGACAATAATGGTTTTGTGGTTTCAATTTCGCCACCCTCTGTGAAGATGTTAAAACTAATGTTTTACTGTGGATTTAGGACCATCTATAATAAACGCTTGTTATCTGGGATGCTTTTCCAATAAAAGTCCATCGTAATACAACAGAAGGAGCTGTGATGGCCGAGAGGTTAAGGCGTTGGACTCGAAATCCAATGGGGTCTCCCCGCGCAGGTTCGAATCCTGCTCGCAGCGTCCCATTTCAGAGGAATCCAAAGGTGCTCATTGGTTTGTCATAGAACAGAATGTGTGTAATGGTTTAAATTTGACCATCCTCGATGAAGAAGTTGAAATTCAAATTTTATTTAACGCATGGCCCTTGGGACTCTGTTTGAAAAGAATGCCATTTTATTACTTAGGTAAGGAGCTGTGATGGCCGAGTGGTTAAGGCGTTGGACTTGAAACCCAATGGGTATTACCCGCGCAGGTTCAAGTCCTGCTCACAGCGATTGGTGCTTAGTGGCTCAATAGTAAGAAGTTTTACGAATCACTAACAGCAAAATACTGATCAGATTTAACCAACCAAGATTACCTTTGTTATTGGTCAAGAGGAGCTGTAAAGGCCAAGAGAATATGGTCTTGTACTCAAGACCCAGTGTTGTCTCCCCATGCAAGGTAGGGTCCTTCTCACTGTGTCTCATTAGAAAGGAATACAGTGGTGACCACTCAGGTCTGTCAAGGAATAGATGGATACTAATATGCATTGAGATTCCCTTTGTTTCTTGTCTAATGGTGTTATTATGGCCGAGAGGTAAAGGCATTGGACTTGAAATCCCCTCCCTTCTCTTTGTGCTGGTTTAAATTCTGGCACAGCATCTCATTAAAAAAGAATGTATTTGTAGACATTATGTTTGGTCAGGGATTACATTTATAGCGATTAGTATTGTACAATCCATTTCACAAACTTGTATGAAATGGTTTAAACAGATGTTTTGCAGTGTATTTGAAAGCATACTTTGTTCGTGACGTATCACTTGGGATTCCATTGCAACAAGAGTCCCCAATGAGTGCCAAAAAGATATGTTTACTTAATCTACAAAGAAAATAACATTACATGTTAAAATTGCTTTAGTTGATTTCAAGAAGAGCTGCCATAGCTTAAGGGTTATGCGTTGGACTCAAAATCAAATGGTGGTTTCCCAGAGCAGGCTCAATTACTACTTACAGCTGCCTACTTGAAATGAATCCGAAAGTGCTAATTTGAATGTGTCAAGGAAATGGTGGAATAAAATAGTTTTGTGGTTTAAATTGTACCACCCTCTGTGAAGATGGTAAAACTGATGTTTTACTGTGGATTTAGGACCTCCTATGTTACATGCTTGTTATCTGGGATGCTTTTTCAATTAAATTAGATTGCAGGTCGAACTTCAGGAGGAGGATTGTCGTGATGGCACGATAAGTGATGCAGCTGACATTCTCTGTGAGACCCCACCTGTATATGTTATTAAAGAGGCGTTCCTGGATTGGAGGCTGTGGATTGCTTGTCAGAGAACCTTGTAAACCTCAACTGCACAATAACCTCTTTGTCAATGTAGCAATGCCACTTTTATTGTATATATTTATATTTTTAATATATTATATATTATATATTATTATATTATATTTTTATATATTTTTATATATTTTTATATATATATTATATATATATATTATATATATATTATATTATATATTATATATTATATTTATTTATTTATATTTATTTATTTTATTTTAGTGCCACTCCTCTCACCAATCCAATTAATACAATCCTCAACACTTTCTTGATGAGCAGTAAAAGTTGTATTCGAGTATAATGATGAGCCCAACCCAATTTTCCAATTTGTCCAAAAGTATTGAATGGTCAACAGTGTCGAATGCAGCACTAAGGTCCAAAAGCATCAATATTGAAGTTTTGCCAGAGTCTGTGTTAAAACGAATATCATTTACCACTTTAAGAAGAGCAGTTTCAGTGCTATTAAGGGGTCGAAATCCTGACTGGAAGAAGGGATAGCAGCTACTTGAGGCCAATAAATCATTAAGTGGCTGGAGGACAACTTTGATTATGATTATTATTATTATTATTATTATTATGAAGGCTAGATTTGATTTTGGTCTGCAGGTGTTAATGATAGAAGCATCTAGGCTCCGCTTTTTAAAAGGGGATTCATAACTGCATTTTTCAAGGCTTTTGGGAAGTTGCCTGATTGGAGAGAGCTGTAACTATTCACAGCATGTCTTGTGCCAGGCAGTCAAGGACGTTCTTAAAGAAGCTGGTAGGTAAGGCATCAAGGCAGCAGGTGGATAGCTTAAGTTGTCTCACTGTTTCCATAAGAGTTTAGTAGTCTAGGGCATTAAATTGTGTCATCCTTGGCACGTTACTTTAAAATAAACATGGTGGTGATCCAACACTCATGTTTGAATCGGAAATATTGATGGCTTGTCTGAAACCTTCAATTTTGTCAAGGAAGTTCTATCAACGGTTGCAAATAAGGTTTGTGCATTATTAGTGTTACTGTTAATGATATTGGAGAAAGTATTTAATTTGATTTGTGTGTCAGGAATAAAGGATATATCAAAGAAAACACAGAAATGGTCAGATAGGGAAGGATCAATCACAAAAACATCAGAGACACTGAGACCCTTGGTGATAATCACGTCCAAGATATGTCCCCTACTATGAGTGGCCCCTTTCAGGTGTTGGGACAGTTTGAATGTGTCCAGGATAGCAAAGAGTCATTGGAATCATTAATATGAACATTAAACTCACCAGTTATAACTAGACAATGAAAGTCAGTGGAAATGCTGTAGTTCTGTAAAGTAATCAAAGTTTGCTGAATATTTTGGTGGCCTGTAAATGATTAGTAGCAGAACTCTGGGGGAACATTTCAGTATAGCACAAAGGTACACAAACTATGGGAAATCACCAAATGACATCTGTTTGCCCTGAAATACATTCTCAATTAAAACAGCGACCCCTCCACCTCTTTTTCCAGATCTAGAAACATCCGTAAGGATGAGAGAGGAGCTGTATCAATCAAAATGATTGCGCTGCTGCTTTGTTCTAACCAAGTTTCAGTTAAAAACATGAAATTAAGTTTTGAGGTAGCAATAAAATCGTCAACTTAAAAGGATTTGCTAGCCTGTTACGGTCGTAGTGTGTTTTGTTTATCTTCAACTGTGTTCTCTCCCCAGATTGCTGCCCTTCCCCCCTCCTTCCTGCAACTCTAACAATCAGGCAATTGAGTGCACCTGTGCTCACCTGCTCAGAGTGGGAGGTATAAAAGCTGGGAGCAGACAGGAGCACAGGGCCAGTGGGCTGTTCAGCAGTCAACGTGTGCCATGTGCGGAGGCTAGTTATCCAAGTGCAGTGGTTTGTATTAGCTATCCTGGAACTGGTAGCGTGAGCTCTCGTTTATTTGGTCCCTGTGCTTTTGTTAGATAGTGTTTAGTCGTAGCTTTGGTGATTGCTAGTTGTTTCGTTTTGTGCTTTCCCCCTTTTCGGAAAGTGGTTCTCAGTTATCATTCTCATAATAAACCTTTGTGTTAACTTTTACCTCTGTCTGTGACTCCTCCGTGTCCCCCGGAAAAAAACAATCCCCCTGGATACCAATTGGGGTCGTAACATAGCCAGAGATCTTACATTAAGAAGACCCATTTTGATGGTGTACAATGACAATGATGGGCTCCAAGGCCAGTTTTGAATGACGGAATAGTTTTTAGATGTGGCAGGTTAGCAGTGTGACTCAATTTCCTTTTGTTGACTCTATGACTAGTCATAACAGGAATAGAGAGGTGTGCCAGGCACTGACGTGGGCGAGCTTGGGTCCAGCTGATAATGCAAGACTTCCTGAGTAACCAATCTACAGCTGAACCCATCAGAAACTCAGTGATAGCAGCACTGACTACTAGTCAGTGCTGCTATCACTTGAAAACACATGGTGACCAATCACATTACAGCTTTGTATGACGTACTATAAGCAATGGGATCTAAAAACTCCAATGATATAAATATGGAGCTAGTCCACCACCTGTTCAATATACATTTAAAATAATCTCACAACCTTGGAAGGAAGGATAGTGCATGCAAAGTAAAATATGCATTCAAGGAATCATATAAACTGTATTATAATGGCCTATTATATATTGTCATTATTGCATACTTTGTATTATGCTAAAATGAAAAACAGGATGATAATAATTACTCAGCATGTTTGTTGGTATTATTCAATTATAGATAACACTAAATGTATATAACAATTGACAATGTATCAATTCGTTCTTTTTCAACAAGGATGAAGGATGATGTGTTTTTCATATACAGTATGTCGAACTCAGGGGCCAAATCAGGCCCTCAACCAAATTATATCCAGGCCGCGCAGTTATTTGACCCGGTCCCAGCACAAGAGGGGGCTGCTGTTATTTTTCAGAAATACTTATAAATGCACAGCAATTTAATTTGATAATTGTATCTCTTTTGAGCAGCTTGGTTTAATTATGAACGGAAAAGACCCAAAGCCCTGCCTGATGTCACAGGCCCCCCAAACCGAATAATAATTGTATCCGGGATTTATTCTAGCCTCTTTCTCATTTGTAATCACGATCAAATGCTTATATTACTGGATTTGAATACCCATGACTGCTGTCCGTTTCAGACGTGCCAGATTTGATTCTGTAGAATCTTAAAGTCTCACATATGAGCGTCGTCTACCCACACACATTAAAAGCCACACAACAGACACTAACCCTATTATCCTAAAATTGATGTTTTACTTCGCTTTTTTCCAGTTGTGACTCGTGGTTTTTATTCCATTAGATAAATATATAATACACATTAACAAACTAATGCTGCCATTTGGTTTCCATTCCAACTGTTTTGGGATGTCGTGTTTTGAATATGATGGACGTGTGTCATGGATTTGTATGTGGTTGTATGTTCTCCACACAAAAAACAATATTTGTTTTGTGTGTGGCTGTGTGTGTGTTTGTGGCTGTGTGTGTGTGTGTGTGTGTGTGTGTGTGTGTGTGTGTGTGTGTGTGTGTTGGGCATGTGTTTGGTTTACTGCAGGTTTGTACCTGGAAAAACAACCATTGCATCATTACCGTGAGTTTAAAAGTGCCGTGCATAGCCTAAAAAACATTTATTGGGACAGAATGAGAAACATAGTGGTACCACTCACCCTTCTTGGGCTGATGCTGGTTGTCGCCTACACACTACCAAACAAGGTAGGATTGAATGATATCCCATCTAATATGATCTGATTCGAAATCATATCATGACATTATGCTATATTATATGGTATACAATTATATCACATTAAATAGTGTTATAAGAGGATATTGTATTATATGGTATTATCTGATGTGTTATATAAGGTGATATTATGTACTATAATATCCAGTGGTGGAAGAAGTAGTTTAACTTCCATGAAGTACTTTTCACGTAAGTTAAAGTAGCAATACCACACTGTAGGAATACTCTGTTACAAGTGAAAGTCCTACATTGAAAATGTTAAAAGAAAAAAAGTCTTAGCATTAAAATATACTTAAGTAACAAAAGTAAAAGTACTCATTATGCAGAATGGCCCATTTAAGAATAAGATTTGTTGTTGTATTGGATTATATTTATTGATGCATTAATGTGTTCCTCAGTTTAATGTTGCAGGTGGAGCTCATTTCCATATATATATATTCTATTATATTATATAAGTATATTAGAATATTACTTTACATACTACTGGGAAGCTTGGGAATGTCCTTCTTGATACCAATAAATGCTTATTCATATAGTGAAATAATTGATTTATTGATTTTATTTTCTATTTTTAATTAGAATCTGCAAAGTAACTAGTAACTAAAGCTGTCAGATAAATGTAGAGGGGTAAAAATAACAGTATTTGCCTCTGAGAGGTAGTGACACAGAAGTATAAGGTAGCAGAAAATAGAAATACTCAAGTAAAGCACAAGTACCTCAAATTTGTACTTAAGCACAGTGCTTTAGTAAGTGGATTTAGTTATGTTCCACCACAGTATCATAATAAATATTATTATTACCATTATATTATATTATAATAAAATGACAGCCCAGAGTTTTATTCTGCTTATACCACAGTTAGCAACAACGATTAATTCTGAGTTACTTTTATTTAAAATAATAACATTGTCTTTTAACAACATAATCAGCTGAAATACAACATATTCTTCCCCAGTGCTTTAAGCATATTGTTTTTGTAGTCGAGTTTTGATGTCCTGTGATTAAAAATAATGCACGTCCTTGAAACGTTATTGACCAATCCAGATCAAGTATTCAACCACGCTGTGGTATATATTGTATCTTATGATATTATATTCTTGCAGTGTACTGGAGATGCAAATGCATTCCCCTTTGTTGTTATGGTCAAATATAAGGTATATGGATGGCATCATATATGTGCTGCATGTGGTTATATTACAGTGTGCCCTATTGAGTGAGTATTGCTTAATTCATTTCTTGGTAACATGATAGCTGACACATCTTGGAAATAAGTTCAGACAGTGTTATTAGCTGATGTTTCTCTAGTTCTGCTCTATCTCTGATTATTCTACCAAATTACAACATTATGAACTATGGCTCTTTGACAAACATCAGTAGCTACAGAGTGACCATTCTGCTGGACTTCAAACTTTAAAATCAATATTATCAGTACAAATGATGTTATGTTAGATAAGCACAATTTATGATACTATTATAGGTTATCAAGCTCCTACCTCCCTGAGACCATTTTAGGGTTAGGGGTGGAATAAAAAAATAATTAATTAATTAATTAGTAATTGTGTGTTGTAGTGAACCTTAAGATTATTCAAAATGTTGTTTTTCAACACACATGTTTTTTTTTCTATTTAAGTGTATGGCTTTTTTTTAAAGATTTGATTATGAGTGGGGCTGCAGAGAGCAATTGTCCTTTTTTGGTGATGCACAGGAAAGTTATGCATTTGATACCTACGTCTTTATATTACTCAATCATCTTGGCAAATGGACAGCACCTGTCTGTCTATGTACACACTGACAGTCTGGGTTTGGCTGGGCAGCAAGTAAGTTCCACATATGGGTGAACTGACACATGAACTGAAGCACCCTCCCAATAGTGCTGATTGGTATTACCATTTTAGTATGTTTTGGGAGAGGCTTTCAACGGGCTTGAGGCCAGACTGATCTGCAGTGGGAAACAGAAAGTGAACTCGCAAGATCGGAACGTTCTCCCGAGGCTACTGTTCTCCACCAAAACCAACAACTATGGCAGTTAAAATAAAAAATAAAAAACAGGCAACTAATCGAGTGAAACTGGGAATCATCGTCACATTGCTTTGTTGAATGATATGTGTTTGCCGCACCTGTTCAGGTGGACTGGGACATCTACAAATACCATATCAACTCCACCGTGACCAACCGCTATGCCATCACAGTCATCACCAGCCGCGTGGTCAATCGCAGGGACCAGCCTACGGAAATACAGTTCCACGTCAAGATTCCAAAGAACGCCTTCATAAGTCAATTCAAAATGTGACCGGCTGCCTAATCTTCCTTGAATCGTGTGATTCTCATTGCCTTCAGACTCTGTGCAGGTCAAACAATGTTGGTGTTCTGTAGGTCGATCGAGGGCCAGATGTACGACGGCGTGGTAAAGGCCAAGGAAGAAGCTCAGCAGCAGTACAGCGAGGCAGTGTCCCACGGTCAGAGCGCTGGGCTCGTCAGGTAGGTCTACATTATAGATCAGGTAGGCCTGTATTATAGATCAGGTAGGTCTACATTATAGATCAGGTAGGCCTACATTATAGATCAGGTAGGCCTACATTATAGATCAGCTAGATCTACATTATAGATCAGGTAGGCCTACATTATAGATCAGGTAGTCCTGTATTATAGATCAGGTAGGTCTACATTATAGATCAGGTTGACCTACATTATAGATCAGGTAGGCCTGTATTATAGATCAGGTAGGCCTGTATTATAGATCAGGTAGGTCTACATTATAGATCAGGTGGGCCTGTATTATAGATCAGGTAGGTTTACATTATAGATCAGCTAGGTCTACATTATAGATAAGGTAGGCCTACATTATAGATCAGGTAGGCCTACATTATACATCAGGTAGGTCTACATTATAGATCAGGTGGGCCTGTATTATAGATCAGGTAGGCCTACATTATAGATCAGGTAGGTCTACATTATAGATCAGGTGGGCCTGTATTATAGATCAGGTAGGCCTGTATTATAGATCAGGTAGACCTACATTATAGATCAGGTAGGCCTGTATTATAGATCAGGTAGGCCTGTATTATAGATCAGGTAGGCCTGTATTATAGATCAGGTAGGCCTATATTATAGATCAAGTAGGCCTACATTATAGATCAGGTATCTACAGACATTATAGATCACGTAGGTCTACATACATTCTATAATATCAGGTTAGTGCAAATTGAGTCTTGCCAAAATTTGGTCAGCATTATGGATCTGGTATGCCAACATTATAGATCAGGAAGAACTCCATAATAGATTGGGTAGGCCTACATTATAGACCAGACATCTACATACATTACAGACCAACTAGGCCCACATTATAGATCAGCTCTATCGTTAGTAAGGTTGCAGAAACATGGTAAAAGGTTGTGTTTATTGCATGGGAAAGGAATAACCAGGTACAAGGTATATGGTCAAATCTGTGTTATACCATGGAAACAAGCGAGGCTTCCTTTTACAGTACAGTTTCAGCTTTCGTTTTAATTCCATGGAGTAAATGGGTAAGTTGTACAAACATCTGCAAGAACGTGCCCAGTATTTAAATATATGTACCATGACACTAGAGGAGAACTGGTACTGTGGAAGTTGTTACCAGGATAGAATTGATGCAATTTTCTACTTAAATAAAAACAATTCCATAGTTTCTAAGGTAAGTCTAATGAACACTTTTTAAATGGGTGGAGCCATGAACAATGACTATTTAAGAAAAGGAAATCTATTGGAAAATACTCTTAATTTCTAGATAGGACATAATTAAACTTGGGCTGTTACCAACACAAACCTTTGATAGCTACATTGTAACTTGAATTGATGGGTAATAGAGGAGGTGTTTCTAAGAATTGTTTGCCTACTTGACAAGGAAGTACGCAATTATATCTGAGTTATTGCCAACCTAAAGCAATCGCAATTACATGGTACTTTGTTGAGTGGATGGGTTATAGTGGAGGTTTTCCTTTCAGCTGTAGTTTCTCTGTATTTACCTCTGATTTACTGGTGGTAGTTGTCCAATAATACATAATAATTTGCCATATATTTAGCAGATAAATACTTAGAAATTAGGGGACTGTAAAATGAAGGGTTACCAATATGGGCAAATGTATTATCTACCCATGAACATTACAATGTTGATGCAAAGTGAACACAATTTGCCTTGTGCTATGGTTTTGTTGATATTTTCATAATGTATATTGTCATTGTTTTCTCACAATTCTTTTCTCCAACCAAACCCTTGGGGTACTCCCTTCAAAGAAATGGGAAAAAACAACAACAATGATTATCGGGTGATCATGTATTACATTTCCCTAATGAATCATCTCGCCTGCAGTTCTGTTGGGAGAACCCTCGAGGAATTCACGACCTCCGTCACCGTGGCTGCTCACCAAAAGGTTACCTTTGAGCTCACCCACGAGGAACTGCTGAAGCGTAGGCTTGGGCAGTACGAGCTCCAAATCTACGCTCGGCCCATGCAGCCAGTCACTGATTTCAGGGTAGGCCGTCATTGTTATTGATTCAAATTGTAATCTGTTTCTGCCCTTTTGGGGGTGGACCTTTGTGGTATTACAAACGCGTTACTGTCGAGTTGCTTTTAGGCGGCCGTGGGATTTACCAAGTGTCTGTATTATTTTTTTTGTTGGTCTCCGTAAGATTGACGTTAGCATCCGTGAACAACCACACATAGTGAACGCGGAGGTTAAAGGAGGAATAAACAGCCCTTCCTTGGCTACCATCGACCTCACAGAAAGCCAAAAGCAGGTACAAGATAACCTGCGCCGAATGCAGTGCAACACGTATACACACACACACACACAATAAATACTTTATTTCAGATGGACATCGCAGAAGACTATACTTGACAGTCGCTCAGTCACATAATTAGATCTCTGTGGTCCTTTCTGTTTCAGTTGGATGTACATTTCTACCCAACGGTGGAGCAACAGACCAGTTGCAAGGTCTGTGGAGAGGACGGTTTGAACGGAGATCTGGTGATTGTTTATGATGTCTTCAGGGATGACACCCTGGGAGACTTTACGGTACAGTCCCAGTGAAGAGAGCGCCATTCACCAACTATTGCATTATAACATCTCACCTTCATCAGCCTTCATCCACCTTCTAATGACCACACGTTCTTCTCATCGCCTCCAAGGCATCAGACGGGTACTTTGTCCATCACTTTGCTCCAACTGGACTGGCCCGCATTCCAAAGAACGTAATCTTCCTCATCGATCAGAGTGGCTCTATGCATGGCAGGAAGATCCGCCAGGTAAAGCTACCCCGATAGAGGCACTGCTAATATGCAGTGCTAATATTGGATTTGTCAAAAGACAAATGGTAAACATCCATTTTATGGGTCAGATAATGACAAACGTTGAGAATGATAAACAGTGGTGTGAACCTGTTAGTTATGGAAACCACAGATGGCTGTGGTTACAAGTGACTGTACTAGTTTCTAAGGACCACATTATCTGCAATCCAGAGGCCACATTTTGGGAAAAGGTTGACGTTCCTCAAACTAGTACTTGTGTCTGAGTGAGAGTATGATCATATACAATCATTTTAAATAGCTTTAATGTGAAGGATTTTGATAGTGTCGTTAGCACCTTGCAGATTGTCCCATGACTCCTTCCACTAATTAATATTTCTGTTCAACGGTGGAAATTGGTAGGTAAAAAAGGTTTACTTCTGAATGTTTTCCTTTTGCTCAGACTCGTGCTGCATTGGTTCATATCCTTGCAGACCTGGCGACGGATGACTATTTTGGCTTGATCACTTTCAACCATGGCATCTATCCATGGAAGAGAGAACTTGTCCAGGCTAACGAACACAACGTTGCTATTGCGAGAGCCTTTGCACAAACAATCAAAGACGGTGGATGTGAGTGTATTAACATGAAAGCTAAACAGACATTTATTTATTTATATATATATGCACACATACATACATAGATATACATAAATACATACAGTACATACATATATACACACATACACGTATATATTGTGTGTGTCAATAATTGTTTTTGACACACATATTGGACACAATAATAAGTCGGCCAGCGGGTGTGCGATCTCGGGGAGAGCGGTGGTAAACTCCTTCTACCACTGCTCCCCTTGGCTGCCAGGGGCGCTGCGCTGGAGCCGGGTTGCCACAGTATATACATATATATATTTATATATATACACACACACACACACACACACACACACACACACACACATATATATATGCAGTGTTGGATACTGGTACTTTTAAAAGTAACATTACAGCGTTACCCACTGGGAATTTTTTTTAATCTTTACTTTTTGTTACCAAAAATGAAACTTTGCGATTTCTTTCCCATGTCGGTCAAAAAACTGATATGCTACGTTCAGACGGAGTCTACGTACGCTCCGTTAATAGTCAGGCGATGCTACAGTATCGTAAATAGCCTCATGCTAGCTGAGCTTCACATGCGCATTACGCAGCTGCCCTCCAACAGTAGGAAAGAAACAGAAACAGCGCCAATGCGTCAGGGTATTTTACAGTAATAGATTGCTTATTTGAAAACGTAACGAACTAACGGATTACTTGAATTGCAAAACTAACGCGTTACGTTACTTAATCGTATTACTATGATGTGTCACTTTGTAGCGCGTTACCTCCAACACTGTCTATGTATTTGTCACTGTATATATAACACAAATTTTGTCATTTTAGCTACGAACATTAATTCTGCCGTGTTGGAAGGTGCACATATGCTAAATCAAAACCCCAGAGATGGTTCAGCGTCTATTCTTATTCTGCTCACCGATGGAGACCCAACCACTGGTAAGACACAGTAAGACCCAACCACTAGTAAGACCTTACAACAAGTAAGACCCAACCACTAGTAAGACCTTACAACAAGTAAGACCCAACCACTAGTAAGACCTTACAACAAGTAAGACCCAACCACTAGTAAGACCTTACAACAAGTAAGACCCAACCACTGGTACGACCCAACCCCTAGTAAGACTTAACCACTAGTAAAAACGAATCACTAGTATAAGACCCAACCACTATTAAGACCCAAACACTGGTACGACCCAACCCATAGTAAGACTTAACCACTAGAAAGAACTAAGCCCTAGTAAGACTCAACCCCTAGTAAGATCCAATCATTAGTAAGACCTAACCACTAGAAAGAACTAAGCCCTAGTAAGACTCAACCCCTAGTAAGATCCAATCATTAGTAAGACTTAACCACTAGAAAGAACTAAGCCCTAGTAAGACTCAACCCCTAGTAAGATCCAATCATTAGTAAGACCTAACCACTAGAAAGAACTAAGCCCTAGTAAGACTCAACCCCTAGTAAGATCCAACCATTAGTAAGACCTAACCACTAGAAAGAACTAAGCCCTAGTAAGACTCAACCCCTAGTAAGAGCTAACCATTAGTAAGACTTAACCACTAGAAAGAACTAATTCCTAGTAAAACTCAACCCCTAGTAAGAGCTAACCATTAGTAAGACCTAACCACTAGAAAGAACTAAGCCCTAGTAAAACTCAACCCCTAGTAAGAGCTAACCATTAGTAAGACCTAACCACTAGAAAGAACTAAGCCCTAGTAAGACTCAACCCCTAGTAAGATCCAACCATTAGTAAGACCTAACCACTAGAAAGAACTAAGCCCTAGTAAGACTCAACCCCTAGTAAGATCCAACCATTAGTAAGACTTAACCACTAGAAAGAACTAAGCCCTAGTAAGACTCAACCCCTAGTAAGATCCAACCATTAGTAAGACCTAACCACTAGAAAGAACTAAGCCCTAGTAAGACTCAACCCCTAGTAAGAGCTAACCATTAGTAAGACTTAACCACTAGAAAGAACTAAGCCCTAGTAAAACTCAACCCCTAGTAAGAGCTAACCATTAGTAAGACCTAACCACTAGAAAGAACTAAGCCCTAGTAAAACTCAACCCCTAGTAAGAGCTAACCATTAGTAAGACCTAACCACTAGAAAGAACTAAGCCCTAGTAAGACTCAACCCCTAGTAAGATCCAACCATTAGTAAGACTTAACCACTAGAAAGAACTAAGCCCTAGTAAGACTCAACCCCTAGTAAGAGCTAACCATTAGTAAGACCTAACCACTAGAAAGAACGAAGCCCTAGTAAGACTCAACCCCTAGTAAGATCCAACCATTAATAAAACTTAACCACTAGAAAGAACTAAGCCCTAGTAAGACTCAACCCCTAGTAAGAGCTAACCATTAGTAAGACTTAACCACTAGAAAGAACTAAGCCCTAGTAAGACTCAACCCCTAGTAAGATCCAACCATTAGTAAGACTTAACCACTAGAAAGAACTAAGCCCTAGTAAGACTCAACCCCTAGTAAGATCCAACCATTAGTAAGACCTAACCACTAGAAAGAACTAAGCCCTAGTAAGACTCAACCCCTAGTAAGAGCTAACCATTAGTAAGACCTAACCACTAGAAAGAACTAAGCCCTAGTAAGACTCAACCCCTAGTAAGAGCTAACCATTAGTAAGACCTAACCACTAGAAAGAACTAAGCCCTAGTAAGACTCAACCCCTAGTAAGAGCTAACCATTAGTAAGACCTAACCACTAGAAATAACTAAGCCCTAGTAAGACTCAACTCCTAGTAAGAGCTAACCATTAGTAAGACCTAACCACTAGAAAGAACTAAGCCCTAGTAAGACTCAACCCCTAGTAAGAGCTAACCATTAGTAAGACTTAACCACTAGAAAGAACTAAGCCAAGTATGCAAGTAACGTATGCAAGCTAAATAATTGTTTTTCATTGCAGGGGAAACAAATCCTGAAAAAATACAGAACAATGTGAGACAGGCCATAAATAAGAAATTTCCATTGTACTGTCTTGGTTTCGGTCACGATGTCAATTTTGAATTCCTGGAGAAAATGTCCCTGGAAAACGACGGCGTGGCGCGGCGCATCTACGACGACTCTGACGCCGATCTGCAGCTGAAGGTGAGACACAAAACAACTCATGTCGTTACACACTCGGATGAATTATTATCATCAGTCTGAATACAATTATGAAGTCATCATCGATCTCAATACAATTATGAAGTTGTCCATCTGAATACAATTATTATCAATCTAAATACAATTATGAAGTTCTCATCCATCAGAATACAATTATGAAGTTATCATCCATCAGAATACAATTATGAAGTTATCATCCATCAGAATACAATTATGAAGTTATCATCAATCTAAATACAATTATGAAGTCCTCATCCATCTGAATACAATTATTATCATCAATCAAATACAATTATGAAGTTATCAATCCAAATACAATTATGAATTTATCATCCATCTGAATACAATTATTATCATCAATCAAATACAATTATGAAGTTATCAAGCTAAACATTTTTTTGAAGGTATCATCAATCTCAATACAATTATGAAGTTTTAATCCATCTGAATACAATTATTATCATCAATCTCAACACAATTATGAAGTTATCATCCATCTGAATACAATTATTATCATCAATCAAATACAATTATGAAGTTATCAATCCAAATACGATTATGAAGTTATCATCAATCTAAATACAATTATGAAGTTATCATCAATCTGAATACAATTATTATCACCAACCAAAATTCAATTATGAAATGATCATCAATCTAAATACAATTATGAGGTTATCATCAATTTCAATACAATTATGAAGAAGAGGAACTGCAGCATCGGACACAAACAAAAAAACATTCACAAAGCGTTTCCTCCTCAACTCTTGCTCCGTTTGCGTGCCCACGCCTCCTCTATAGTTATACTGTCTCCACAGGGCTTCTACGCAGAAGTGGCAACTCCTTTGTTAACGGACGTGGTGATGATCTATGAAGGCGGGGCTAATCTCACACGGACTAACTTCAGCCAGTATTATAATGGCTCGGAGATTGTTGTCGCTGGCCAGATCACCGACAACAATATTGAAACACTGTCTCCACTGGTTGTGGCGATCTCGGTAAGAGCATAACAAGTGTGTAGCATATTTTGCCAGTTTGGTTTACATATTTAAAAAACCTCATGGTTTTTATTTGATACTCACTGTTTATCAAAATGTGTTTCCTCTGTCACCCAGGGAAACAAAAGTGTGGAATTTTCTGAAAGACATTCCAGTATTGTAATGACAGCATCCATGTCAGAGAGTAACATAAGAAGGCTTTGGGCCTATCTTACAGTAAAGCAGCTCCTGGAGAAAGAGTGTGTCCAGTGTTTCAAAGAATCAAATTCCAATTTTCAAACTGAAACTTTCAGAATGATCTGTTACAGCTTTTAATAAGAACGCGTTTGCATAATGACAATATTTCACCCTGTGTCTGGCCTTTTGAATCCAGGTTACAGCTGGATGGTGAGGAAAAGGAAAGGGCCAAAAAGGAGGTGCTTGAGCTGTCTCTGAAGTACCGCTTTGTGACTCCACACACCTCCATGGTGGTCACCAAGCCTCCAGGAGAGGACACACAAGTGCTCCATAAACCCAGAGAAGGAAAAATCCCTCCAGCTGCTCGAGGAGGAATGTTTTTAAGCGGAGCTAGAATGGTTAGCGGAGTCAGCAGAGATGCATGTAAGCTTTACTTCAACACGTGTGCATTGTTTGTTTCTTTTGAAGTTTTGCACCGTATCAGCATCTCTTGTTCATCAAATTCTCTTGCTCCCTCTCTCCCAGATATACCAGGTAGGATGCCTTGCTTGTGAATAGTGGCAGGGCAACAATATATGTACATGAACTGTAGGAAGCATTATGTCATGCATGTCATTGTATTATAATTGTGTTCCAGAAAACGGAGGTTTTTCTCAAAGTAGGATTACGGGTAAGGCAATCATATATACAATGCAAACGAACACAGTGTTTTTATGGTGAACTTTTAACTTTATTAATGCTTCAAAGTTGCAATGATTCAAAAATATCTGCAACTTTGAAGCATTCAATTGTAATTGTATTGTGAGCCACTGTTTCTGCTAGAATTTGAACACAATGACAATGTGTTTTGGACAAGGAGTTCTCATTGTTTGTTGGTTTTGAGGTTTTGCACCGCATCAGCATCTCTTGTTCATCAAAATCTCTTGCTCCCTCTCTCCCAGCTTATGCCAGCATACCAGGTATGATACCTTGCTTGTGAATAGTGGCAGGGCAGCAATATATGTACATGAACTGTAGGAAGTATTATGTCATACATGTCATTGTATTATAATTGCGTTGCAGGATTCAGAGATCCTTCTAATCGTAGGAATACGGGTAAGGCAATCATATATACAATGCTAACTATTTTCTAACCCTGCTTTTTGATTGATAACTTGTTGATCAGGATTACATCGCAGTGTTTTTACAGTGAACTCTTAACTTTATTAATGCTTCAAAGTTGCAGTGATTCAAAATATCTGCAACTTTGAAGCATTCAATTGTAATTGTATTGTGAGCCACTGTTTCTGCTAGAATTTGAACACAATGACAATGTGTTTTGGGCAAGGAGTTCTAGAAATTGGGGGGGGGGGGGGGGGGGGGACATATCCCCATGGTTTCGACCCATGCCAACTTTGTGATACTTTTTAAGTCCCGTCGTTCTGTATTAGTGTTATAATGAGCGATGTTGTCTATGAAATGCACCCCGCGCCGTGGCATTATGCTATAAGTGTCCGAGAAGCTTAACCCTCTCTCGGACGCGGACATCGAAATCAACCGCTGGCCAAAACGGAGCTCCACACACACGCCGACCAAATCTCATGCAAAGCTGTCTTTGTGCGCACGCAACTAACACATCCCTGCACACAAATACTTATGAACACTTTTACAGCACTCGTGTGCTGCATTTCAAGGAAGAAAAAAAATTTAATTGAGCGACAAAACAAGCAAAGCGGCTCATGCCTACGTACTGTAACGTGTTGTGATGTGAACAATTAGGAATGCCAGGTCGGGTTAGGTCATCAACATCATCAGACCATTTGATGATGCTGGCCATGTCTGAGGTCTCCAGAGTCGAAGCCCTGGTTCCCACTATGATTGGCCCCACTCAGGGTAAGGTTTCATATGGTTTTCTATTTCTAATGCTGTGCTTCGACCATGCATAGTCACTGTATCTTTACAATCGATCTGATATGACATGTTGGACAGCCATTTCAGCAATTCTCACACACACATACAAAATATACACACACACACACATACTATTTATATGTACACTATACGCATGCTTGCTCGCACACACACACACACACACACACAGATATGTTTCCATGTAAGTTGTATGTTTTTGATGTTTTTATAGTGTGGAGATGGCTGGTTTAACCTGTTGCACACTGATCACTCAGTGTGCAACAGGTGTGCAGCCTCACCCAGCCCCAGAGTCCAATCAGACTCAGCCAGGTGAGGCTGCTGAAAGCAGCCATCATCCACACACACTCCACATATAGGTTTATTTTAATTTCATGGATACCCAAAATGAGAGTGATTGTGTTTTAATATAAATTCTGTCGATTGAGTTTAATTTCACTCTAAAGGTTTGCAAGTGTACTGAAAAAACGTATTTGTAGTTGTACTTCAGATTTGTGAATACCAATATTGGTTGTTATTTCTATTCGCAGAAAAGATGTGTACATTTCTGAATCGGTTTACAAATCTGTAACATGATTCTCACATGTGTAAATTAATTTAAGAATAAATACACAAACAACCGCAGACTTGCACTATACACTGTCAACAAATACAACAACATTTGTGGTTGTGTATTATTTATTTTAAGACATTATAACTTAAGTTTTGACAGAAGTGCGAACACAACTCATTGATGGCCACTCTACAAATCTGCTCCTGCGAGTGTCGAATCTGCAATTCCCTGAAAATACTTTTGGCACAAATTGGCTGTCGAGCAATCTTTTTTACAGCAATAATCTGTAAATAACACTAAAGATTCCTACTCGTAGATCGGCCAGTTCACCCGCCTGAACAATAGGTGGCGATGTGCTTCTGATGAAAGCAGTATTACTTTAATATACAAAACTAGCAGCTTTCATCATTGCTAAATTGAGCAAGGGTGATGTCTGTTACTGAACCATCTCTGGTGTGACATAATTATGTTAGATACTCTTCATTCTTAACGTTTGTTTACTTCCGGTCCTTAGCTTTATCTCTCATTGCAACACGTTTAGTATCAGAAATAAGCATAGAAGCCATCAAAATGAAGAAGACTCTCTATGGACTCTGTAGAGTTTTGTTCAGTCCCGTGCATTACGTTTATTAAACTCTTTACGGGAGAGAAACCCAATGGCGGTAAAGCATTTGGCTTAATGGAGCCTGATAATGGGAAGACACAGGCACTGGCAGCATTTACCAAGCATCTTCAGAGTAACCGGTGTACATGATTTACGGGAGAAATGTACTGTATGTTTATAGGCAAGATAATGATTATATACATCGTTTCTTACAGAAACTGTCGGTGTGATTCATTGGGACAATTTTCAAATGATGCGCAGTAACGTCAATGGATTTAGGCCTGACCCAAACAATGTCTGCAAGACAAAGGAATCCACACAGTAAAGAAGGGGATTGACATGGCTGCAGTTTCTGACCGGCAATACACATAAATATAACTGCAAGCAGTAGTAACCGGTGTCAAGCACGCAGATGTGCCTAAAGTTAGAAAATTAAGGATATTGTGAATTCATTGAGGCAACTGCTGAAGGTCTCTTGGGAGTTTAAGAGCCATCTGCTAACTTCGTCCCAGTGTGATATATTGGTCCGTATTAAGCCAAAGCACCGCTAATGCTGGAAATAGTCAACCCTTGACAGTGATTTTGTGTCATGTAATTTCTCAGACCAGACTGCTGGCATCGGCTTCAATGTAGACCAGAAGTAGGAGAGTTTTTCACACTAAAGCTGCCTTCACATGATCAGGGCAAAGACGCCTTGACTTCCATTAAGACCCCTTTCTCTTGATGAAGCATAGCGCAGGTACACGACATCAACCGTTCATAGGCAGCAAGGAACAAGTACAATGTGTTTAAAGGTTTGGGTGCATGAAACGTTGTTGCCTCATATTGAAAAAGGAGAATTCAACTTGGTCAGAGAGCTAAGGATCCACTTGTTGACAACACAACATTCTGTGTCGCCTCTGGCTCCGTCACGCACAGCCGTTATCCCATTGGTTGCTCTTTGAAAAGGTCAGCAGTTGAAATGATTTGAACTGTGAGCGCAAAAAACGGTCCGCGCTAGAGGCAATTTCCGGCAATTGAAGCGTAGCTGGGCGCAAACGCTCTCCACATAGGAAAACAATGGAAGCGCTAGCGTGGAGCTAGCTACACTCTGGACTAGACACCATGTGCTCATACCAAATGGGCGGTGAGAAAGAACAAGGGAAAAGCAGTAGATGTTTGAGAAGTAATCGCAGCTTTGCCCCTCGCAGGAGCGGATTCGTAGAGTTGTAATCAATGAGTTGTGTTCACACTTTTATCAAAACTTAAGTTGTAATGTATTCAAATATACACGACACGATCACAATTATTGTTGCATTTTGTTGACATTGTATAGTGCACGTTTTTTCACTTACATCGATTCAGGCTACACTTACAATACTTTAGAGTGAACTTAAACTCCAGAACTATAGCCTGAATAGCAGTGTCATGAATATGCAATACAACATGTTTCTGTGTTATATAAGTTGTGGCATTTATTCTTCTTTTTTCATACTTTTTCTTTGTTTCTGTAGCCCCTGTTCTCTACAGGTTTGTTAGAAGAACGGTCAATGGGAGCTTGCCACTGTGTTACCATCTCAACGCGTCCATATCTCTTAAACTACTGCACAATCCCCACAGAGGTCACTGCTGAGTCATTTCAATTCATATAATCTATATCCATAGATATAGATATATACATCTGTCTGTCTGTCTGTCTGTATGTATGTGTATATATATATATATATACATCTGTCTGTCTGTCTGTCTGTATGTATGTGTATATATATACATGTTTGTGTATATATATATATTGTTTTCATGTATTTAGCTATTTGTTTGTTAAAATCTATCTTTACCTATATTGCATTTGTCATCCAAAAATGACTTTTATACATGTAACATAGGCAAATATGTACCCACTCTGCAGGGCTGTCTATCAATGGTCAACTTGATTCCTTTCCCAATGGTGGCTTCCAACGGATTGTTATCCACAACCAAAACCAACGAATTGACATCCGCCAGCGTCGTATACATGTGCATGATGGACAGAATTTAACAGTGGTTCGATGGGAGCCGAAAACCATCAACATCCCAAGGTGACGAACACACACTTCACGAATGAAGTAGTTTGGTCATACTTTTTACGCATCTCTTTGTCCAAATGAGATAGATATGTGTGATATAAAGTATTTATTTATTTTTAATAGGGGAAAACTGATTCAGAGCAACAAAGAGACCATCATAATAATCGGACAGTCACGCTTCATCGTTATGCTTCATGAGAAAAACGGTCGAAGACTTCTCTGGCCAGTCTTCAGTCGGGTATCCGGAGAACACGTCGAGGGGCTTCTAGGTAAAATCAAAGGCGTTCTTTCTGCTGTGTGAAATGCATTACTTGTTTAAAGCATTTGTGCGCATTGGCCGTGCCAATTCGATGTGTTGAAGCTAAACCGACGCATGGTTTGAATGGTTTGCGGTTTGCCTTGCAGCTGTTAACCCCGTCGTTTACGAGAGGACGTCCGCACCATCCAAAACGGTCACGGTCCACGGCAACACGTTTGCTGTTTCCGAGTAAGATGGTGGATTTCTATTGGTTCTCCCACAGTCAAATATCACGACGTGGGTTGGTTCATTGTTCATTGTTCACGCGTACAAGTCCATACACTGACACCTAAATATTTCCCTCTTTTTCTTTCGACAGGACCGACATGTTGGACTACAGTTTGACTTCTGCGCCGAGAATAAAGTGTTGGTTAACATCTGCAGAGAATGCCTTGGAGGGACGTCTGTCCGATTTTCTTGTCACAGATTTATAACTGAATAAATCGGGAATGATCCGCAGTGCCGTTCCTTGTTGCGCTGTCGCGTTCCTCAGCTTCAAAAGCACACATCATGTCACCTGTTGGATACGACATGGAAGAACATCACAGACCAACAAACTAAAATAATAAAACGAATGAGCATTGTTGCAGTGTAGACTACTGTTTCACAATCTATACTGACTACGTATAGGATCTTTCATTGCGTTTTGTGTTTGGGTTGTACATGGGTTGGACAAATGTTATAAAATATAAAATGTATCCGGTTTGGATTGAGAAGGGAATCAAAAGGTGCCTCCAGGGAACATGAGCAAATGCATCTTTGGGAGAGTTAAGGTTGAAGTCTATTACAAACGGGATGGAAACGTGATTTCTTCACTATGTAAACCTGTCGAACGGGTCAAACTTGAAACTTTATAAAAAAAATGAACTTGATGAGTCCCTCACATGCTTATCCCTAAGGTGTTGACCAAGTATGTTGTATAGATAAAGACGTCATTTGGCAGTCAAACGAAGATAAGTTCCCATGCATGCTCGCACACACAAACACACTCACACAAGCACACTGTGCACTATAGAGTTCAAGCGTTCAAGAGAGTGTGGGTGTGACACAGAGGGAGAGGGGGAGGGAGAGGGAGAGAGAGAGGGAGGGAGAGAGAAAGAGCGAGAGAGAGAGAGAGAGAGAGAGGGAGGGAGAGAGAAAGAGGGAGAGAGAGACGGGGAGGGACTAATCATTCACTGACTAGGCGACCAACAGGTATTGTGAAAGCAATCCTTTTGAGAATGTGGCCCCAGCCTGAGGAAGTGTACTCCTGCCCACGTAGACGTTTTCAGAAGTGTAATGTGTTGCTTTTCTGATCAACCAACATGACACTACAAACACAGTAAGTAGCCAACCTTATTTTAAGTTAACGTACACGTAAGAAGTGATTTGAAACGCAATGGGGTGAAGGCTCATTGACATGGTTTTAGAACCCTAATCCTATATATTAGCATTGTTGAACTATTATGAACTGTTTGAATAGGCCTAGTCAAACAAAGCCACTCACGTTGTGTATCACACTCTTTTTCTTTCATTAAAGTGCGATAGTTGCGCAAAAGATTTCAGTAAAAAAATTGTCAAAATGAAGGGGAATAGCGTAACACTGGTTGTGAATGTGAAGCGCAACAGCAGTGGAATTAAAAAACTGGAGACATGCAGATTGAGATTAGTTGGAAATTGTAAACACGGTTCCATTATTATCGCTTTCGCTTTTGGTATTATTGTAGGTCTATGAACACATGTTGAACGAGCATGGAACACGTATTTGCGATGATCTAGCATCGGCAACCCTATAAAGACATGCCATCTCCTTTTCAGAAGGTAATCCGCAGAATGCGTCGCGCCTGTGGAGGTTTTGGGAGCGGTAATCTGGACGCATGGTGACGTTGATTTACAGAAAAAACTATATGCTCATGCGTCGTGAGACAACATGTCGGGATTATCTGTGGGATGCTTGTTATTGGCGATTTGTGTCACGGCTGTTACTTTTGACGTCAATGGATATGACGCACAAGTCATCTGCTCACAGGTGAGCCTGGACGTGCCTTTTGTTTGCCTTTGAACATATCTGCAATTTCCCGTGTTCCTGACATCTGAAAAAATTCAATTTCCTGTTGCCAGCAAAATCTTTATAGTTATAGTAAATTTCCTGTCAATGTAATAACAAGTTTCTAATATTTGTTCACCAAAGACACAACACAATCATCTGCCGTACTGGCACCACCTAACCCATTCTCCAAAGATCAACCTACATATTTAGTCGCTACAAAGCAATCATTGTTGCACAGTAGGCCTTACTCAATGTCACCCCTGTTGCTCTTGAAAGGGTCTGTCGAACTGTAGAGTGAGTGACGATTTGCCGATGGACCCTCCGTTTGAAGCCGAAGAGAGCGTGGTGGATGTGCAGAGGGTGCAGGCGCAGGCCCGCCTGTGCTGCAGAAACAGGCGGGAGTGTAAACTGTGTCTGGCCGTAGAGCTGCACATCCACATCCACCCTCAGCTAGACACGAGTGATGGCGACGAAGGAGGAGGAAGAGGAGGACGACCAACCAACGGTCAGAGACTTGTGAACTGAGTTCATATCTTTGAATTGGGATTGACCAGTTTGAGTGCGACCTGTAGAATTAAGCCGACGGTACAGAGATAACTAGCGTCTCTGTGTTAGGGTTTTACATGTTTGGGCAGCATTCATACTTTTTTTGGGCAGTGTTCACATACTTTAAATAAACCTATGGGTGGAGATTTTACAGTGTGGCCTGTACAGTAAACCCGGGAACGCGGAGTTTAAAGGGAGATATTGTGCGGGAGGGAGCATCGTTTAGAAACCAAACAACCCAATGAACTGCCCCCCTCCCTACGCTTCGCCCCCGACTGAGCATTGCTGCGTGCATGCATGCGCCTTATTATTCCGCTGCGTGTGAGCGCGTGATTCAGTCCGTTCGGTTGCACCCTGTTTGACTTGAGCAGCATGTGCGGCTCTGCAACCCTCCCGCGGTCGCATCGATGCTGCAGAGTCCTGCTTGGGTTGCTTTACCAGCTGCTGTCGCCTGAAGCACGTCACGTCCGAGCAGCGGTCGACTTGGTGTTTGATACAAAGCGTGGGCGTATCTTAAGGTAAAGCCAGTTAACGCCACTGCAGTACCACTAGATCCACAGCGACGTTGACGCCTACGATCGCTTTATCACAGAGCAAATGACCAATGATAGCTCGGAGGTCTTACCGGCAGCGCCTCTCAAGAGCGACTGAAAACCAAGTATGCGTGTCGCTGTGGTTCGACTGCTAGTAAATTCACCCCGTCTCTATCCTGTGTTTGGGCAGCATCCGTCAGAGTGTGCTGTACGGAAACCAGCCTGCCAGTGTGTAAGAGAGTGGACTTCACACTTCACCCTGATGCCCTTCCTCTGTCCAATACAACACAGGTACAATGGTTACTCATCCCATTTCATTCATCCCATCACCGTGTGTCTGTGTGTGTGTGTGTGTGTGTGTGTGTGTGTGTGTGTGTGTGTGTGTGTGTGTGTGTGTGTGTGTGTGTGTGTGGGGGGGGGGGGGGGGGGGGGGGGGGGAGTGGGCAGTACTTTTGACTACAGTTACGATGAAGCCTTCCCTACTACGGTGCTGAAGTATCAACCCCTCATAAAGGCAGTCATGCCGTTGGGACATACATGTAAACTGAATACAGGTTCAACTGACCTAACATAGACTGTATATAATACAGGTTCAACTGACCTAACATAGACTGTATATAATACAGGTTCAACTGACCTAACATAGACTGTATATAATACAGGTTCAACTGACCTAACATAGACTGTATATAATACAGGTTCAACTGACCTAACATAGACTGTATATAATACAGGTTCAACTGACCTAACATAGACTGTATATAATACAGGTTCAACTGACCTAACATAGACTGTATATAATACAGGTTAAACTGACCTAACATAGACTGTATATAATACAGGTTAAACTGACCTAACATAGACTGTATATAATACAGGTTAAACTGACCTAACATAGACTGTATATAATACAGGTTCAACTGACTTAACATAGACTGTATATAATACAGGTTCAACTGACTCAACATAGACTGTACATAATACAGATTAAACAGATTTAACATAGACTGTATATAATACAGCTTCAACTGACTTAACATAGACTGTACAGATCAAATTAACTTTCCATATGTGTACATTGGTGGAAATTATCGAATACGTTTTTCACTTCTACGAAACGCTACACGACTGCCCATTGAGATTTAGACCGTGTCTTGGATCAGAGTGTTCTTGTATTTCTGGCATCCCAAATACTGATTCATGAACTCCAGATTGATTCTATTAATGAATGCACGTGATCATGTTCTGATTCAGAGTGTTCATTCAGAGGGCCTATTCTGTTGTCAGTGTGTTGGTGAAGGAGAGAGCAAGAGTGAATCAATGTGTTGGGCGCAGCTCGACAACGAAATTAGATGTTACTCATTAAAAAAATAAAATAAAAATCTTTTAAAATAAAAGTAATAATTTAATTAGATTAAATTAAGCGATCCATCGTGGTTGGCGGTCTCTCGGACAAATAACAAAATGCAAATGGCCCGTCCAAGTAAAGTCTTACGTGTGGGAAACACTGCATTATCTGGATGGCTGACACGATCCACTTGTCAAAGTAGCACATTGTAGGAAGTAAGTCGATATTGAAATATCATATCAATAAATGAGGTCTCTACAGGATTACTGTTTTGGCGTGTGTGGGAGTGTGTGTGGATGATGGCTGGTTGAAGCAGCCTCACCTGGCCCAAGTCAGGCTGATTGGAGTCTGGAGCTGGGTGAGGCTGCACACCTGTTGCACATTGAGCAATCGGTGTGCAACAGGTTAAACCAGCCATCACCGCACACGCACTCAGGGATATCTCCTACATGGCAGCATGGTTCGCCATCGCTTTGTGTCATCATACTCATCCTTGGCAATAAACTGGTTTAACATCACCACCCTGTGTCCTTTGTTTGGAGGAGCCCAAGAAAAGTCACCTAGGGGGAGTATGGCAGCCACCTAGGTGGCGTGAAGCTTGGACGTTGCTTATAGCGTGTTTCCCTGGAAGTTAGGGGGTGAAGGGCACGTGGCGTCATTGACACGTGACCAAGTGTAACGGACTGTTAACGTGTATTAAACTAAGGATTTCTCTGGGTTTGAACATTGTTGGAAACATTGGGATACTGTTAATACACAAGTCAACAAATTTAGAACATAGGTCTAGCTGTTTTCAGATATTTTAATGCGGAAATGTTACATAGTATACCTTTAGCAGAACACAGTACAGAGTTTAGCATCTGCTAATGTTTTGTTTCAAGAATGACTTGTCCTATGTTAACATAAATACTCTAAGTATTAACTGTGTGTGTGTGTGTGTGTGTGTGTGTGTGTGTGTGTGTGTGTGTGTGTGTGTGTGTGTGTGTGTGTGTGTGTGTGTGTGTCCTTTACAGCTGTCCCTAGAGGGTCAGCTAGTGTGTGGTACTTACGGCAGTACAGCACTGCTTTCTGTTCATCCTAGTCGCTCAGCACACCCCTTCCTAGAGCTCCCCATGCCCTCCCTGGATGAAGGTACTTCTCTTCAAAAAGCATTTTCAAAGCATTTATGTGTATAATGTAGTTAGATAGTTAAGAGATCGATGGGGGCTTTTTTCATTGCCTAGAGAAAAGGTGGCTGTGACAGCAGCACCACACACTTGACTCAAATCAAATAATACCAACCAGAATAAAACCACAATAGAATATCAATTTAGTTTGGGTAAACACATACAAATGACTGATCTGAGTATATGTGCATATTCACAGTATTATATGTACATAACAATATATCATGTATAAAGATATACTATATACTATAATTAGTTGAAATGAATCAACTATCTTCAAATGTTTTTATTTGTGTGTGGACAATGTTGCCCATATTGTGTACTTATCTTCCACATGTCTTCCCTGCCCAGTGTGTTCTCGTGACCTGCATGAGTCTATACACGAATGTGAAGGTGAGTTGCACTCATGATTTAGTTATTCCCGTCATAAATCCACCTGTCATGCAGATGACTACAGATAACTAATGACTACAGAGGACTAAAGACTACAGAGGACTAAAGACTACAGATAACTAATGACTACAGAGGACTAATGACTACAGATAACTAATGACTACAGATAACTAATGACTACAGAGGACTAAAGACTACAGATAACTAATGACTACAGATAACTAATGACTACAGAGGACTAAAGACTACAGAGGACTAAAGACTACAGATAACTAATGACTACAGAGGACTAATGACTACAGATAACTAATGACTACAGATAACTAATGACTACAGAGGACTAAAGACTACAGAGGACTAATGACTACAGATAACTAATGACTACAGATAACTAATGACTACTGAGGACTACAGAGGACTAAAGACTACAGAGGACTAAAGACTACAGAGGACTAATGACTACAGAGGACTAAAGACTACAGAGGACTAAAGACTACAGATAACTAAAGACTACAGATAACTAATGACTACAGAGGACTAAAGACTACAGAGGACTAATGAGGACTAATGACTACAGATAACTAATGACTACAGATAACTAATGACTACTGAGGACTACAGAGGACTAAAGACTACAGAGGACTAAAGACTACAGAGGACTAAAGACTACAGAGGACTAAAGACTACAGAGGACTAAAGACTACAGAGGACTAATGACTACAGAGGACTAATGACTACAGATAACTAATGACTACTGAGGACTAATGACTACAGATAACTAATGACTACAGATAACTAATGACTACAGAGGACTAAAGACTACAGATAACTAATGGCTACAGATAACTAATGACTACAGAGGACTAAAGACTACAGAGGACTAAAGACTACAGATAACTAATGACTACAGAGGACTAATGACTACAGATAACTAATGACTACAGATAACTAATGACTACAGAGGACTAAAGACTACAGAGGACTAATGACTACAGATAACTAATGACTACAGATAACTAATGACTACTGAGGACTACAGAGGACTAAAGACTACAGAGGACTAAAGACTACAGAGGACTAAAGACTACAGATAACTAATGACTACAGATAACTAATGACTACTGAGGACTACAGAGGACTAAAGACTACAGATAACTAATGACTACAGAGGACTAAAGACTACAGAGGACTAAAGACTACAGAGGACTAAAGACTACAGAGGACTAAAGACTACAGATAACTAAAGACTACAGATAACTAATGACTACAGAGGACTAAAGACTACAGAGGACTAATGAGGACTAATGACTACAGATAACTAATGACTACTGAGGACTACAGAGGACTAAAGACTACAGAGGACTAAAGACTACAGAGGACTAAAGACTACAGAGGACTAATGACTACAGATAACTAATGACTACAGATAACTAATGACTACTGAGGACTACAGAGGACTAAAGACTACAGAGGACTAAAGACTACAGAGGACTAAAGACTACAGAGGACTAATGACTACAGAGGACTAATGACTACAGATAACTAATGACTACTGAGGACTAAAGACTACAGAGGACTAATGAGGACTAATGACTACAGATAACTAATGACTACAGATAACTAAAGACTACAGATAACTAATGACTACAGAGGACTAAAGACTACAGAGGACTAAAGACTACAGAGGACTAAAGACTACAGATAACTAAAGACTACAGATAACTAATGACTACAGAGGACTAAAGACTACAGAGGACTAATGAGGACTAATGACTACAGATAACTAATGACTACTGAGGACTACAGAGGACTAAAGACTACAGAGGACTAAAGACTACAGAGGACTAAAGACTACAGAGGACTAAAGACTACAGAGGACTAAAGACTACAGAGGACTAATGACTACTGAGGACTACAGAGGACTAAAGACTACAGATAACTAAAGACTACAGAGGACTAAAGACTACAGAGGACTAATGACTACAGAGGACTAAAGACTACAGATAACTAATGACTACAGATAACTAATGACTACTGAGGACTACAGAGGACTAAAGACTACAGATAACTAAAGACTACAGAGGACTAAAGACTACAGAGGACTAAAGACTACAGAGGACTAAAGACTACAGAGGACTAAAGACTACAGAGGACTAATGACTACAGAGGACTAATGACTACAGATAACTAATGACTACAGATTACTAATGACTACTGAGGACTAAAGACTACAGAGGACTAATGAGGACTAATGACTACAGATAACTAATGACTACTGAGGACTACAGAGGACTAAAGACTACAGAGGACTAAAGACTACAGAGGACTAAAGACTACAGAGGACTAAAGACTACAGAGGACTAAAGACTACAGATAACTGACTACAGAGGACTAAAGACTACAGATAACTAATGACTACAGATAACTAAAGACTACAGAGGACTAAAGACTACAGAGGACTAAAGACTACAGAGGACTAAAGACTACAGATAACTAATGACTACAGAGGACTAATGAGGACTAATGACTACAGATAACTAATGACTACAGATAACTAATGACTACAGATAACTAAAGACTACAGAGGACTAAAGACTACAGAGGACTAAAGACTACAGAGGACTAAAGACTACAGAGGACTAATGACTACAGAGGACTAAAGACTACAGAGGACTAAAGACTACAGATAACTAATGACTACAGAGGACTAATGAGGACTAATGACTACAGATAACTAATGACTACAGATAACTAATGACTACAGATAACTAAAGACTACAGAGGACTAAAGACTACAGAGGACTAAAGACTACAGAGGACTAAAGACTACAGAGGACTAAGGACTACAGAGGACTAAAGACTACAGATAACTGACTACAGAGGACTAAAGACTACAGATAACTAATGACTACAGATAACTAAAGACTACAGAGGACTAAAGACTACAGATAACTAATGACTACAGAGGACTAAAGACTACAGATAACTAATGACTACAGAGGACTAAAGACTACAGAGGACTAAAGACTACAGAGGACTAATAATTGGTAATAATTGACCCGACTCCCGTTCAGTCCCCAGAATAAACACCGTCCTTGACCCGGAGAAGGGCCGGCTAGAGCTGCAGGTGGGGGGCAGCAGCACTGGCCGGCTCCCAGTGGTGTGTCTCCAGTACGAGACCGACGGAGCTTGCCGGGTAAAGAGTCCACACACACACACACACGTACGCGCGCACGCACGCACACACGTACACACACCATCCGTTTTTATTAGTTCTTTGCAATCACATGTTTATTACCGCTACATGAATCGTGCTTTTCTTTCCAGGGAATAAACACGACAAGCATTCCATTGTCGGCTGTCGCCAGCTGCACGTGTCTGCAGGTTGCTACGCAAATCTTTATTTATTTTTTATCATAGCCTATTCCGCTTTATGGCTGTCATTGCATTCTGTACAAACACTGATGTGTTGATTTATGTGTGTGTGTGTGTGTGTGTGTGTGTGTGTGTGTGTGTGTGTGTGTGTGTGTGTGTGTGCGCTCCAGGCATGGTGGCAGGCAGGTGATCAGACATCTCGTCGAGCTATGAGCTGCCCGTTCACAAACCACACTGCTGGTGAGTGGGGCCCGGGGCCCAATGAGGAGAGAGCGTATCGGGGCCGCCTGTGGACGCCTGGAGGAAAGGAACAGCGCCTAGCGTCATTGTTCGGGCGCCTTTCACCTTTATTGTGCGGGTGCTCCGGTGCTTCTGCTGGAAAATTCACTCAGAAAAACGCTCCCGTTGTCACTTGCTTTTTCCCAGCCACCCATTCACAGGATAGACAGGGGAAACTCGCAATGTCATTTAATAACATATATACATGAAGCAGACATTATCTATGAGTGGAAATGGACTGCATATATATATATATATATATATATATATATATATAGCCTTTCCCTTACTTGTTGACGCTCAATGCGTTTTACAATTAGTGACTCTCATTCCCACACTTGATACACAGACAGGGGAATGACCGGGATCAAACCAGCGATCTTCCGGTTGCCAGACGACCTGCTCTACCTCCTGAGCTACTGTCCCCCAGTGGCGGGAGATGTGTATGAGTGTGCAGTCGTGGGGGTCTTGGTTGTGGAGAAGCTCCGGTAACTTCGCTCTGTGTTGCCTCCAGAGGCCCTGATCCAGAGGAATGAATGGAGGAACCTCTCGGTGTCCCTGGCCCTGGTGGAGCGAAGCAGGGCCCTTCTCCTGTGGAACCTGTCGGGCCCCTGCAGACTGGAGGCTCAGGTTTGGCCCTGTCGCAGAGGCGGAGCCGTCCCACGCCACGGCTGCAAGGAAATAACGGGCATGAGGAAAACGCTGTCTTCCGGCGTGTGGAGACAAACGAACGAGGGGCGCTGGGTGAGGGATCTCAGTGTCTCCAGGTCTTCTCTCTCTCTTCTCTTCATAAAGTGTTCTACATCTATAGCCCGGATATCCTTTTGAGCTGTGTCCTTTCCTCCTCAGGAGCTATCAGGGGCCTTTGAAGACTTTGACCTTCGGTTTCCACCATGTGTGATGGTAAACGTGTTTAAATGCTATCCACATAGTATATCATCTCTCAGTTCAATTACGTGCGCTAAATACCTCTATCTACATTTTAAACAGGTGAAAGTGAACAGGATGGAATATGAGTTAGGTCCCTTCTGTATTAATAACGGTCAGTCAGTACAAAGGGCATCACATTGTACACAAAGAATAAATAAAACCCCAACATTCTTATAAATCTGCCAATACCATGTTTAAAAATGCGTTCAACTTTCAGCCAGCAGATGGCGCTGGCCTCTTCTGATCATCGCCATGGTGCCGTTGTTTTTCTTGGCGGTTCTGATTCTCTACTCTCAACATAACAAAATAAACAGTATGTATTTTTCTTCTAAACTAAATATACTTGTTTTAACCAAAAATGTCAGGCTCTGCTAAAACCACCCAAAACATTTAAATATGCTGCTTTGTGCTCATGCTAGATATTGATTCAATACTCAATACTTCATTGCCATCTCAGAAAGTTGATTGGAATTTCCAGCATCACACACACACACACACACTCACACACACACACACACACACACACACACACACACACACACACACACACACACACACACACACACACACACACACACACAGTGAATTGACAGTTATAATGGTACAAAAAAAGGTACAAAATATGAGAATCCCACAGTGACGTGGCACCTCTAAAGGGTGCGTCAGTACATCTAGCCTCAAGGCAGCAGATCCTCTCACCTCTCAGGTGAGAGGTCCTGCAAGTCCGGAAACTGGGAGAGGGAGTTAGCCGGGGGGGGGGGGGGGGGGGGGGGGGGGGTCTGTCACCACTTTCTGCACCTTGCATCATCTTTCTTTCTCCTGTAGGATGGGCGAAGTCCTGGCACTCTGCTAAATACATGCCCGGTGAGTTCTTTTTCTCGCTTCCAGCAAAAGACGACGACACCAATTCTGTTGTCATACATTGACTAACCCTAGCCCTTAGAGCAAACATTATCACAGGTTTCTCCTTTCTGCCCCCTCCACCCCCCCCCCCCCCCCCCGTCCCCGTCCCCCGTCCCCCCCACAGCTGTGAGGGGCCACGCGGTGGTGCTGAGCCCCCCAGACTCGGAGGAGGGCTTGTGTGAGCTGGTGTGTTGCCTGGGCTCCTTCCTCCAGGGCCAGGGCCTCGGGGTGTCCGTGGACCAGTGGAGCCGTTCGGAGCTGGGCTCCCTGGGGCCCCTGCCCTGGCTCTACGCCCAGCTGCTCCGTCTGGAGCAGCAGGGAGGGGGCAAGGTGGTGCTGGTGTTGACCCGAGGGGCGCTGCAGAAGGCCCAGGAGTGGACGTGCCTCTCCGGACGGGCCCCGCAGGGCCCCCCGCCGACCAAGTCGTCCTCCCCCCATTCGGACGTCTTCTCGGCTTCTTTGGCGTGTGTGGCGGGGGACCGGCAGCTGGGCCAGGCCGGGGAACGCTTTCTGTTGGTGGACTTCGAGGCCTGTCCCGTGGAGCTGGCCTGCAGCGACAGGCGCGTCCCGGAGCTCCTGGAGGGGCTGAGCCTGTTCCGCCTGCCCTCCCAGAGCCAGGCCATGCTGCGTGAACTGACGAGAGGAAGGCCGACGGCGAAGGACAAAGGAGCTGCTGGATGCGTTAAGGCCGGGGTAAAGACGCCTCCCGGACCCGAGGCTGTGCCTTTAACGCATCAGTCGGTGGCCCCGTGACACCTGAATCCTGGACCGGTGTGTTCCTATGTACAGAACCGTAACTCGTTTCAGCGAAATGATTTGAATAACACAAAGTACACACTTGTTTTGGTTTTAGCAATGTGTGTTCCGTTTCATCATGCCTACTTCCATGTCTAAAAATAAATGATCTGATCTGTTTTCGTGACGCGCCTCTGCTTGTGATTGGCTCGTACGCCTACTTTAGGAGGATCGCATTGGTCTGTCAAGGCCGGTCACCAGTGCCTTTGAGCCAGAGCAGACTCAGCCCCCAGAGTGTTGCGCTGAGATACGCACCGGCACTGGGGAAGGAGCGCACTAGTTTCAGAGGAGTAAAACCTCCTCGATAAGACAGAAACGCAATCGATTTCTGGCCTGTCTGCAGATATGAAACTTCCCGTCATACTCATTTAAGGTAATTCAATGTCTGAATCAAAGCCTAGCTACATTTTATTTGGTCTCGCGTTTTTTGGTCTGCATACCTCTGTCCGTCCGTCCGTCAGTGTTTGCCCCGTCTGGTGCTCTCGCAATTGCGCTTATTATCTCAGGATAGAGTCCCGTCTGACTCCATGGGAAATGCTTATAACACGTGAGTTAAAGCAGTTTTGGCGAGAAACGACAACGAGCTGCAAAGAGTTGCCAACTCGTAGACTGCGCTGGAAAGGCGCACTCACACTAGGCGTTTGCCTTGGCCACCGGGGCGGCGCGACCCAACGTTTTTCCAATGGCAGGAGGCGAAGCTGGGAGGAGCCGAGGAGGGCGACGCGAAGCAGGGGCCGAAGGGCACGAAGGAAGCTACCAAGGCTTTGGGATTTTAGTTTGGATTAAATCGCGAGGCCTCAGCCGATACAAGGGACTCGCTCGGTCCCATGTGAAACTCGATGTAAAGGTACAACAAGAAAATGGAGCAGGGGACCTTTTGTTTTCCCTTCTCCCTTCTTCACAACATTAAACCCGGTGTGCTCAGGCCAACGCGAAATGACTACAGAGACTAAAGATAAAGAATGCATGCAGGCTGCTGAAAATGTTGGTTTGATTAGAAAATGGTTTGCAGTCTGATCAATTGTGTTTATATGGCTAAAATGTGGGGTCAAGTAGATTCTTACATGGTAGCGTTTCAAATAATACAGGGGCCAAAAGCACAACGTTGTATGTTTGTGCAGACAGTGGAAAGATGAATAATTGGAAGGAACGGTCGATTTTCTTTTTTACGTGGAACCAATGCAAGGCAAGCCTGTCCCATGGAAGAACCTAGACTACAATTAATATTATCAGTTGTAATCAATCGCCAGTACATTCATTAATATAATTACTTGTGGGAGAGAAATCCACAATTCTTAATATTTAGGGGGACTAACCCCCCAAAATATAGGCCTATGTGCTAGAGTAACAGATGGGGCTAAAACGTTATATAAATAACCCATTTTATAATCAGCAAAATATGGGCCTCAACATGTCCCTATGCATTATCATTGATGAGCCGTATTAATCCCCCAACGTAAACAAAGAACACAACAATTTGTTTAGACATAGGCAATAATATGTGATTGACATGTATCCATTACAATAGCAGCATTACCTAAGCTGCTTTCCTTTGTGTCTTAGTTAATCGGTTACTTTCATTTCCAACTTCCTATCTCCCACACCGGTCATAACCCACCTGTGCCTCTCTTTCCTCTGACGGCCGCCCCGGTCAGCCATGGTTCTCTGGAAGCTTCTAGTGGCCGTCTGGCTGGGCTCGGCATGGCCTTCGTTGGCCCAGCGCCACAGTTGCCCCGACGCCTGTGGAACGTGCTCTCTGCAGGACAAAAGCCAGTGTCTGGAATGTGCAGCTGGATGGACACTCTATCACAACACCTGTATAGGTGTGTGTGTGTGGGGGGGGGGGGGGGGGCGTGTGTACCAATGCAATTAGCGACACAAAGCTAAACCCTCAGGCCCCCAATTGTTACGGATTACAGTCCCACACATGGCTCAGTGTTGCTCACTGGATCGTAGACCTAGCAGGTTACAAAAGGGCGACATGAGGTACCACGTATTTATTTACCATGGACAAAGCAAATCAAACCAAATAGGGCTAAAATGTGGTTATGGGTGTACCATGGATCCACCTCCACCGTCCACCAAGTCGACCTTAAAGAGCGATAGATCCACCACTGAGCAGTGAAGAGACAACCCCTGCGTTCCAATACCCATGCTACCATACTATTTAGTATGCCAGAAAAAAAGATTTAGTATGTCCCAATGCATAGTATGGGAAATGCAGTATGCCAAAAATACCAGGATGTTGTACTACATCCGGTTGCATTTCGCAGTATGCAAGCCGGCATGCTTTTTTTTGGGGGGCTTTTTTGCCCCACAGTCCTCTGCGCTGCAGAAGATACGTCGGCTGAGCCCGCCAAAGTCGATGGGTGGCACTACAGGTGTGCTAATCAGGGAAATCACCTGTGGTATGTCCCAGTTGTATGCATAGCGTGGTGCAACAGCACGCACTTTGTAAGGGTAGCTGCAGGACGTGCGACAAGTAAGAAGAAAAGGTGTGATTTGGAACGCAGCCAACCACTGGTGTTCTCGCCACACCTGGGCAGGGTAGCTCAGGTGTTCCCCTAACGAGGTGATTAGTTGGATGCTAATTAATTTACCTAACAACACTGTAAGAATCCTACATTCCTTCTCATTACTGAACCCTTTGGCTGGAAGTGGACTGCGTCCCGCTCTGGCTAGCTAGCGCGCTGAGCGCTATGTGGATTGAGCTGTTAGTGGGCTATTAGTTGTAATCATAAATCAACGTTAGCTATAAACCGACGATATCAGTGGCGTGGGTGAATATAGTGCGCATAAAATCGAAACATTTAAACGTTTTTGCCATTATGAGACGTCACTTCCTTTTTGGGGGGGGGGGGGGGGGCGCAAATCCGCCTGGGTTCAAATCAAAGTAAAATCAGCCCACAGGCTGCTCTACACAGCGGATGGAGTGGAGAGTTAAACTACAACCTGGTCATATATTCGCAATGCTAATTGATTGATGCATGTAAAACCCTACACCTAGCCCATTTTAAATAGCCACTTGAGCGTAACAACGTGTATATATAAATGGCCACACTTCCAGTGTTCTCTTTTTTTTCCCCTCCTGTTTCAGACATCGATGAGTGTGGCACAGAGCTGGGCCAGTGCCCTCCCAACTCGTACTGCTTCAACACCGAAGGCTCCTACAAGTGCAGAGGTCAGGCTGTTCAGGAGGAATTAGCTAGGTCCTGGACATGTGTCAGCGTAAACACGGGTCGCCATGGATGAGCGTGTAACCGGTGGTGGTTGTTCTCCGCTGCAGACTGTGACCGGTCCTGCGTGGGGTGCATGGGGAGTGGACCGGCGCGCTGCAGGAGATGCGCCGCGGGCTACAGACTGACGGGGCCCAAGTGTCTGGGTACGAACCTGAGGGGATCGACTACTGTTACATTCAGGAACATCTTCAACATTTGAGCTTTAGTGGGGTTTTTTAAGGGTGTAGGTTGACATGACGAGCACAGTGGTGCTTTTTTTTTTTTGTTGGCTTCTTTCCCGTTCAGACGTCGATGAATGCGGGGAGATGACCCTTCCGTGCCCGGGCCTGGACGAGATCTGCACTAACGTTGAAGGCTCTTTCCTCTGTGACTGCGCCGACGGTTTCATTCGTAAAAAGAACGCCTGCGTGAGGAAGCAGCAGCCGAGTGAGTGCTCTGTGTTCATTCTATGTACAAATATAATAAAATAGTAATCATGATCACGCACACCGATTCGAACCTCCTATCAAATGAAGTGAGTCCTGCTGTTCTGTCGCCCCCTGCAGGCGTCCATGAGAAGGGTCTGTTTGAGGACATCCCGGAGGACGAGGTGGCGGTCCTGCAGCAGATGGTGTTCGGAGTGGTGCTGTGTGCTCTGGCCACGCTGGCGGCCAAGGGGGACATGGTCTTCACGTCCATCTTCATGGGGGGAGTGGCGGCCATGGCCGGCTACTGGCTCTCAGAGCGAGGAGACCGCTTCTTAGACCGCTTCCTGAAGGGATCTTAGGAGGGGCCCTGAGAAATGACGTATTCCTCGCCTCATACAAAACAAATCGAATTGCGTATGTACAGGTTTATCCATAACATGAACCTACATCTCTGCGGCCAAGACCAGAACAGATGGAGCGTTATTATTTTGTATTTATTTGATTGTATTTATGAATTTATTTTGGCACTTCACCTTAGTCAGGAAACTATTTAAACCTATAATGAATAACATAATTATGACTATGGATGATTATTTAATGTTTGTGGACATTCATAACCTACTAACATTGGATTATTTTGGGTCACATTTGCTGTCTAGGGATAACAAATACAATTTTATCTTATCTATGCTATGTAAAAAGAAAGAAAGAAGAGAAAGAAATCAATAAATAGGACTTGACACACAATAAGATACTTGTTTTCTGCATTTCGATATTTGTGTCATTTCCTTAATGATGTTTTCATAATCAAGTCAGCTAATATGTTGTCCAGTGTGTATCACTCCAAACAGACACAGCTACAGAAAGAAAGTCACCTTTATTTGATGGATATAAACGAGCTGGCCAACACTCAATAGTAATATTCTGTTACAGCACATACAATAGCAAACGCCTGGGGTACTAAAGACAGCCTCCGTGGTTTGAAAAGAGCAACATAATAGAGTCCATGCTTCATTCAAACCCTCCACTCATTCTCCCTACTCCTGGAGGGAACAGTACATTACTTCATAGACCTTTCTCATATGCATTGATAACACACACACACACACAAGCGGTGAACGAGCGTGCCCACATACACACAAGCACATACTTACACAAATCTCTTCATTTTTTTAATTTATTTTTACATTTACACCAGCAACCCTGAAATCATGCTGCACTCTCACGGAACTGCACAGGCCGTCTACTAAGGGGACACAGTAAGTGAGAACCACAGCACTCTCAAACACAACATCACACCGCCACAATGCACGATGCACTTAATGGATGGAGGAGCAATGCTTCATTGGAAGTGATAGGCCGCGTTCACACACATATCCATTCAGCATGCTGTACACACATTTTACTAGTTCCTAAGAGTGTACCGTACAGGTCAAAACATTTACTTAGACAAATAGTACAGTCTCAAAGCAGAACGCATAGAATACAACTTAAATAACTTAAATACATAAATGAAAAGAAACAAACAAACGTTTGGTCTATTTAACAAAATTGTATCTGGCATTGGTCACAGTGATTTCTTTGATCCAAAGGTTTTCATTGTCAGCGTAACACAACTGAAAACAACTTGTATATAAAAACGAACAAAAGGCGCTAGACTTATCTTGTTTTTTTCCTAAAGGCCTTTGTGGAAATGTTTGGGTGGAACTAAAGGCTGTTTACCACTAATATGTGTTTCATAAGAACTGGCCGGCCACTTCCAACTATAATTGGTCCTTGCCCCTAGCCAAAACAATTAGCCAGTTAAACAGTTCAACTCTTGCTCTGCAAAGAGAACTGGTTGCCCTTAAATAATCATTTTCGGATGGCACGTTATGTAAAAATCGGCATGCATGGGCACACTCAAAATGCTCCATATTACTTTTCCATGTTCATCACGTAAGTTTTTTTTTTTCATGGTAGGAGAACCCCCTACTTCAAGTATTCACTGGATAAGGACCTGAAAATGTAGGATTTAATCTCTGTCCCCCCCACCCCGATGTTAACGTGAGAGATTTCTACTCCACTGTCTGCATTGTCTTCACTTCTTCACAATCACAACCGTTCTGATTATATATATATATATAACTTTTTTGTAAACGCAAAGATGGAACAACGACTCACAGGGCGTGGCAATTGTTGGTCACCGTGAAGAGCTGCAGGGTACCAGAGCACCATGAGCAGAGCAGACGATGCTGATCCAACTGAACGCGTGGACACTTGAACACAACCATCAACCATTGGCCATCAAAGGAGAAACACACAGGCACCGGGATGTGGTGAAGGCGGGGGGTGTGTGGGGGGGGGGGGGGGGTAATAACAGTCTCATCTTCCACTATACAGTGGAATGACCATTATAACAATGGTGGGTTGATTTGATTATAATTTCTTTAGTTCTACTGTTACGGACACGCATGTCACCACTGCTGCTCATGACGGTACGACAACTACGACGCAAAACACACAACAACAAAAAATAAAAGAGAAGGGAGCGGATGATGCGTCAGCCATAGTCACTCAAAACCTTCAGAGAGACATTGCTGTGGTGATAGTCCTCACTCACGGGTGCAGAGATCGGCCCATAGTCATCTTCTCGCTGCCCTTTTTTAAGTCCCATTTCGTTCCTGAGTCGTTTGCCACCGGCCAGACGCACCCTGACTCACCCTGGTCTACACTAATGCTCCCACAGGAACGGGGATGTGTTGCCTTTTCTAGTTTCCATCGGAGCACACACGCATTCTTGTTTTGCTGTTTACTGCTTGAGCGACAGGACTCTGTCAGACTAGTCTTCTATGACTGGAAGGGGAATGCTCTTATACATCAAGAGAGAAGTTCTAACAATGCACAGACCAGTGGTAGGTCTCCACGCTCGCCATACAACAAGTACGTCCGTAAAATAAAAGCAGGAACATAAAAATGTCTTTCTCCTTTGTTTGGAATAATATTCAAACTACATATAGACACACTCTATAGAGCTCTCTTTATATATCTATATATTTTTTATATTTATCTATAATATATGTATACAGTTCTGGAATAGGTGCAGGCCACCATTTTTAGAGGGAGATGTCACTATGTTTGCAATACTTTTTTGGTAGGGGAGGTCACACGGATGATATAAGACATGGAGGGACCTGTGCATCACGAGTAATATACTGTATGACACATGAGTGACACATAGGTGTGATTGAGCTGATGATTGACCTATACGAGAACATCTACCAAACACCACTTTCACTTCATAGTCAACAACAGTATTTATATCCATTGATAAATGATTCATGTTCAACAGAGACCCTTTTTTGTTGTTTTAAATATATGTACAGTTCGATCATCAGCAATAGTTTATAGTTGAAGCCCATTTTGGGATCGAGTCCCTATTCAGTAATTGAACGATTAGGTGAAGCACCAACAGCAGCACCGTTAGGAAGATTCCTACAAAGGGAGGGGAGGTGTGAAGGTGCATAGTCATAGAAACCCAAACCGTCGGAATAACGTACACACACACATCTCTCCCCTGGCCTTTCTCGTGGTCCGTCTGGTTGAAATGGAAATATACTTTGATTGATATCCTTCCTTGACGAACAAGGTAAATCAATTCTAACTCAAGATCTGCATAGATTAATCCACTAACCGCTTCTAGTAATCAAATGAGGTAAGGTGAGGATGGACGGCAGCCTCCACCAAGGCTAGCACAAAGTGCAGGGGAATGCCCCTACGGCCAGACCCCCCCCCCACACACACACACACACTCCGCAGACAAAGCTAAAGGCGTGCACCAGTCATCAGGTAAGTCTCCCGGGTAGAACGGGATCCTAGGCTCAGCTGCCTGGACGCCCCCTACTACATTGTGGCATGCGAGTATGCTGATTGTTAGTTCATTGGAGTGAAGAGCGGTTTCTGTGCACCCCGTTGCGTGAGTGAGTGAGTGAGTGAGTGAGTGAGTGAGTGAGTGAGTGACACCTGGCTGATCAGGCGTCGCCCGGTGGTTAAGCTGGACCTGGCTGAGTGAGGGGGCGAGGCAGGCAGAGCCACAATCCCTCAGCCAACAAATAAAGTGGTGATGTGACGGTGATCGACTCAGTGTCATCGGATGTGTGGAAAGGACGTTGTGTAGCAGGGCTGTGTGGCATGAGGAGGGCGACAGACAGGTATCTGGACAGGTGGCCAAGGGTCAGGCCTCTGTGGCAGTAGAGATGCAAGGTTCTTTTTTTGTCTTTTTTTTTATGTTTCTCCAACAATGTTTCTCCAACACACTATCCTTTTTTTGGGGGGGGGGGGGGGGGGGTGGGGGAGTCAACCAGCCAATTGGCGTTTGGAGTAACAGTTGCTCTCGCCACCACACCCCGAATCTATCCGCCTAATCCAAGTACACTCCGGTCGGGTTCCCCACGGAGAAGGGGTCTAGTGTTACCTGAAGTACAACACAAATGGGCTTCAACGGGTCTATGATCACTTTCACCTTCTACTGCAGGTACTTCTCATGTTGACCCTGAATGCTGTTACCCGCTCAGCTGTCAGTGGCCCCCGCCTGGCTTGTCCACCTGACCCCTCCCCCGGTACAGGCCCCCCATTGTAAGTGTTCAATCAGTGAAATCAATAAAGGTTTGGTCAGGTAGTCAATGTGTTTTATCGTCATGGCAAAAAACGGCGCTCCTCCAATAGTGACTCAATCATCCTGGGAAATAACAGTTTAGAGAAAAGAAAACATTTAGTTTCTGGAACAAATAGCGTACGACAAGTGACTGCAATTCATGGGATGTTGAATGTGGATCATAATCACATATCTTACCCTTCAAACCTCGGCGCTTTTTGGCTGTCCCGGTGCAGATCATGCCCAAATGCCCTCCTCGTCGTCCTGATGGGAGGCGTGTAAACAGTGGGGTGTTATTATTTCAGTTAGTGCACGTCACTGACATGCAGAACAACACGCACGTTGAAGAAGGTCTGGTGGGAGGAAATGACATCACAACACTCTTGTACGATGACGGATGAAGGATGCGTGAGTCTAACCTGGTCGGGGGCGGGCCGGTGACCAGCATGGGGTGGTCCGCGAGTGGGCCCCCCGCGGTGATGGGGCGCTGGGTGTCGTGGGTGCTGGGAATGCGTGGGTGCATGCTGGGGGTGCTGAGGGTGTTGGGGATGTGGGTGCTGAGGGTGAGGCCCCTGTTGAGCGGGGCCGTGAGGGTGCTGGGGATGAGGGTGTTGTTGCGGGAGAGGTCCATGCGGGTGCTGTTGGTGGGGCTGTGGGGCACGTGGGTGCTGGTGAGGTTGAGGGTGCTGCTGAGGATATTGCTGTTGGTGTTGCGGGTGCTGTTGGGGATGTTGCGGGTGCTGTTGGGGGTGCTGTTGGGGATGTTGCGGGTGCTGTGGGTGCGGCTGTGGGTGCGGCTGTGGGTGCGGCTGTGGGTGCGGCTGTGGGTGCTGCTGGGGGTGCTGCGGTGGGTGTGGCTGTGTGTGCCCGGGGGGTGGCTGAGTGTGTTGCTGGGGATGGGGGTACGGGGACTGGGTCTGGGGCTGCTGCGGGTGTGGGTGCTGGGCCGGGGGCTGGGAGTGCTGTCCATGGGGGGTGTGGGGGTAGAGGGGCTGCGGGGCATGGGGAGCATGGGGGTAGTGGGCCTGGGGCTGAGCCTGAGGATGGAGGGGTTGGGGTGGGGGTGCATGAGGGCCGTGTGGATGGTAGTGCTCATCTTCATAGTTGTCGGCAATGAGCTTCATTCTGCTCTGCGTCTGGAGAATGAAAGGGCGATACAATTGTTTTTTTTACAAAGCGAGTACCTAGGTAACCGTATGGCATGACAATGACAACATATAGCTGCAAAATATACATTTCTGCTTTTTGCAGATGAAGTTATTTGGCACCCAGTGATTTCAAGCTAGCTCTGGATGGTTTGAGTGTGAAGCTGATAGCCTGCTTGGTTCTCTCCCGCTAAATGAAGGCATAGCCCCTTCTTTTTCTCATCGGTCATCAATGAATGTTTTCCACATACAAATGACAATCTCTCAAGGGTTAGCGCAAGATTTGAAACACAGTACCGGTCAGTCATCCACCCCGCAGTCTTAGCCTTGAGTCTGTATTGATTCTACTGCAGCTCGAGAGGCTAGTCTTCTAAAAGCACCCTGGTGAGGGACATCATAGTGAGTAGAGGGCCCTGCAGTCCTAACCTGCTGTTTGAGCTGGTGCATCAATCGATCCTTCTCCCTCTTGAGAGAAAGCACCTCCTCTTGGCTCTTCTTCTTATTAGAGGCAGAAAGTTCCAGCAGGGCAATGTTAGCATCCTTCTCGCTAATAGCCGCTAGCAGTGCTTGTTGTCTGGTGAACATCAAATAGAAAAAAGAAAGAAAGAAAGAAAGAAAGAAAGAAAGAAAGAAAGAAAGAAAGAAAGAAAGAAAGAAAGAAAGAAAGAAAGAAAGAAAGAAAGAAAGAAAGAAAGAAAGAAAGAAAGAAAGAAAGAAAGAAAGAAAGAAAGAAAGAAAGAAAGAAAGAAAGAAAGAAAGAAAGAAAGAAAGAAAGAAAGAAAGAAAGAAAGAAAGAAAGAAAGAAAGAAAGAAAGAAAGAAAGAAAGAAAGAAAGAAAGAAAGAAAGAAAGAAAGAAAGAAAGAAAGAAAGAAAGAAAGAAAGAAAGAAAGAAAGAAAGAAAGAAAGAAAGCAAAGAAAGCAAAGAACACAATTATTTTGTTGCTAAACAGTATTAATATTCTGGAAAATGGGAAGGACATGAATCAATAAATGGCTCTTAGTTAAAACTCATTTAGCATATCAATTTATTTATTATAACGTCTATGATATAGACACGTCATCATTTTTGAACAGGAAAATGTGTGGCAGGCCGATGTTAGTGGGATAGAGCGATTAGAACCAGCCAAGTCATATTCAGCTCAGCCATCGAAGGCTCCCAAACTCATTTGGTGAATGAGAGTTCTCGGTACCCACGCTGGCTCAAAGAAACAGAAGCTCTAAAGAACAAAGTAATTCAAGTAAACCTTTCATTCAAAATGCATTTTAGCACAAGTAGCGCAACACTGATGGTGTCAGAGTGTCGAGCTACTGACTTCATCTCCAGGATCTCCTCCAGCTGTGTCCTGCGCTCCTGCCTCATGTTGGTCAGGTGTCCGTCTCTCTCCTGCAGGGACTGCTGTGTTGAAGAGAGCCGCTGTTTGGTCGCATCCAGCTCCTGTCTGGTCCTCTCTAGAGTCCCCATCAGCTCCTCCAGCTAACACACACACACACACGAATGGCTTCACAATCAGTTTTACAATACCTCTTGGTATTCAGTATTCAGTCCATCTCTCTCTCTCTCTCTCTCTCTCTCTCTCTCTCTCTCTCTCTCTCTCTCTCTCTCTCTCTCTCTCTCTCTCTCTCTCTCTCTCTCTCTCTCTCTCTCTCTCTCTCAGCCAAAAATGTTGTTGGATTAATCAGCATTGAATGGTAATTTACTGTATTTACATTGGGTGTTGCTGTGCTAGTATATTAGCTCTGGTATATAGGTAGGAAAGTCACTAATCGTCAGGTGTTCTGACTGCCGGAAGGGCAATGGGTTTTTGACCATTTTCTTTCAACTTTATTCACATTCATTCGCAGTGGTAACAATAAATGGATTGTTTTCTGCAACCAAAGTGCAGCCTGAAGATCTGAACGCAGACATCACACACATACACAACACACATGAACATACAAACCCACAACTACACACACACAACACACATGAACATACAAACCCACAACTACACATAGACAACACACATGAACATAGAATCATACGGCTACAAATAGACAACACACATGAACATACAAACCCACAACTACACACAGACAACACACATGAACATACAAACCAACAACTACACACAGACATCACACATGAACATACAAACTCACAACTACACACAGACAACACACATGAACATACAAACCCACAGCTACACACAGACATCACACATGGACATACAAACTCACAACTACACATACACAACACACATGAACATACAAACTCACAACTACACACAGACAACACACATGAACACAAATCTAGATTGTGTGTATATATTTATACATATATTTATACTTATTTTGTTTGTTCTGTTTAACCTGCAATAGAGAACGTGACGTGCACCTACATCACCAAGACAAATTCCTTGTATGTTTAAAAAACGTACTTGGCAATAAAGCTTTTCTGATTCTGATTCTGATTCTGATGAACATACAAACCCACAACTACACACAGACATCACACATGAACATACAAACTCACAACTACACATACACAACACACATGAACATACAAACTCACAACTACAAATAGACAACACACATGAAGATACAAACCCACAACTCCACATACCTTCAAGTGGTCCATGGTGCCATCTTTAAGGGGTGCTTGTCCCATGCCCTTCTTGTCCCCTTGGGTTCCGAGTTTGATGTTTGGGCCCTTTTTAGTTTGATCTTTGCCTCCTTGTCTGAAAGATCCACAAATAGTTATGCCAATACCCTCTCAGGCTATTTGAACCCTTGCATTATAAGCATGCCTTTGAACCCTTGCGTTATTAAATGTCAACAGCCCTAAACAAAAACACCGAGCACAAACTGGGAAATGTTCCCAGTGCAACGGTTACAAAAGCCAGCTGTACTGTGGTTGATAATGTTTTATGTTTGACTGAATACTACTTTGAAAGGACAGGGTCCTCGTCAGTACGGCAGGACATTTTGCCACACACGCATCCTTGGAATGTGTCAGAAAGACTTGTAATGTAATGACTCATAAAGGTGTGTGTGTGAGTGGGTATGCGTGCGCGCGTGCGTGCGTGCGTGCGTGCGTGCGTGCGTGCGTGCGTGCGTGCGTGCGTGCGTGCGTGCGTGCGTGCGTGCGTGCGTGCGTGCGTGCGTGCGTGTGTGTGTGTGTGTGTGTGTGGGGTGGGGTGGGTGCATCATGCCTACAGGCCAGAACATACCTGGGAGCCAGACTGGAGGCGGACAGGCAGGAAGGAGGAAGAAGGAGGTGGTTATTTCAGGACGGGAGGAGGGAGTAGGGGATACAGGAAACGAGAATACAAGGAAAAGAGTGAACGACACAAACTCAGATCCGTTATGAACAGCGGTACCACAAAGAAAGAAAGAAAGAAAACAATAGGTTACCCGGAGGATCTTCTGCATTAGTCTTTGCTAAACAACCACAGTGCAAAGGCGTCAAATCAATGTGGAGGATTAGGATTAGGGTTAGGGTTACCTTTTACCCCAATCCTAACCCTAACTATGCAGGCCTGTCACTGCTTATGGTGGATGCACCTTCACGCCACCACGGAACAATGGGCATCTGCTGCCAAGCCTGGAGGGGGCCGACATGCAGTCAGTCAGCTGAAGGTCAGCCAGATTGGAGCCAGCAGTTGTTTCAACAGCAGCTTTGACAATTTGGAAGGGGTTAGCGAAGTGTGCCAGTCATGGAAGGATTAGAGGTTGAGTTTGTGGTTACAGCAGGGGTTAAGTAGACATGTGCTGGTTAAGTCAGGGGTTAAGTAGTCATGGGCTGGTTAAGTCAGGGGTTAAGTAGTCATGGGCTGGTTAAGTCAGGGGTTAAGTAGACATGGGCTGGTTACAGCAGGGGTTAAGTAGACATGTGCTGGTTAAGTCAGGGGTTAAGTAGACATGTGCTGGTTAAGTTAGGGGTTAAGTAGACATGGGCTGGTTAAGTCAGGGGTTAAGTAGACATGGGCTGGTTAAGTCAGGGGTTAAGTAGTCATGGGCTGGTTAAGTCAGGGGTTAAGTAGACATGGGCTGGTTAAGTCAGGGGTTAAGTAGACATGTGCTGGTTAAGTTAGGGGTTAAGTAGACATGGGCTGGTTAAGTCAGGGGTTAAGTAGACATGGGCTGGTTAAGTCAGGGGTTAAGTAGTCATGGGCTGGTTAAGTCAGGGGTTAAGTAGACATGGGCTGGTTACAGTAGGGGTTAAGTAGACATGGGCTGGTTACAGTAGGGGTTAAGTAGACATGGGCTGGTTACAGCAGGGGTTAAGTAGACATGGGCTGGTTAGGTCAGGGGTTAAGTAGACATGGGTTGGTTAAGTCAGGGGTTAAGTAGACATGGGTTGGTTAAGTCAGGGGTTAAGTAGTCATGGGCTGGTTACAGTAGGGGTTAAGTAGACATGGGCTGGTTAAGTCAGGGGTTAAGTAGACATGGGCTGGTTAAGTCAGGGGTTAAGCAGACATGGGCTGGTTACAGCAGGGGTTAAGTAGACATGGGCTGGTTAAGTCAGGGGTTAAGTAGACATGGGCTGGTTACAGTAGGGGTTAAGTAGACATGGGCTGGTTAAGTCAGGGGTTAAGTAGACATGGGCTGGTTAAGTCAGGGGTTAAGTAGACATGGGCTGGTTACAGCAGGGGTTAAGTAGACATGGGCTGGTTACAGCAGGGGTTAAGTAGACATGTGCTTAGGGATAGAGTTAGGGTTAGCTAACTGGCTAGTAGAGCAGGGAAAAAGGCACAGGAAAAACAGGACAAAAGCAAAGAAGGTTCATGGGTTATAGGAAGTGTGTATGTGTGTGTTTAGGGGCTAGGGTGGTAGCAATGAGAGTGAGAGAGGGAGAGAGAGAGGAGAGAGAAGGGGCTGGAGAAGGAGTTATGAAAACAGAATATTCCTACACATAGAAAATGCTACAACAAACAGCCATCCCCATAACAAAGTGTGTGTGTGTGTGTGTGTGTTTCATGAACGGCATTTTGTCAAATCACACCAAGTAGCACTAATTCACCAAAAATATAGATTGCGCAATTGTAGTGAATGCACATTAGATAATAATATCTAACATTATTACATGGCTTTGAATAATACTCGATTCTAATTGGTCAATTAGATATTAATGTACATTCCATATATATATATTTATAACAGACCACTGCTATGAATAACAGACAGTTGCTATGGACACTATTTACAGACTACCGTTTATACTAATATACTTTTATTTGTTTCTTGCGAAAGCAATAAAATATGTTTGAAATCAATACAATATTTTGTTGTTATATTTGGTCAAATTATTGATTTCTTTACTAACTAGTCATGTAATAAATGGGAGAATGTACAGCATTGCACGATAAAGAATCACGGTACATTATCCCTTACATAATGTACATTTAATAAGGTTCTACCTTTTTCAATTTTGTTCTGTGTCAGAAATGATTTGCAAAAATAAATAAATTGGTGTGATTTACAATCAAAACATAAACAGCACTATAGTAGAGTAAGAAGTCCAACATAAACACAACAAAGTTAAAACACAGAAAAGCAAAGAGCTACTGCATTACAGAAAATGCCAGTTGTTTTCTTAACTAATTGCATAATATCTACATGCTGCCATGCAAAATGTGATATTTTACATTGCTTGCTAAATGCTAATTACAATGAACTTATTGCAAGCTGCATGCAATTTGCAAACATATCCCTTGTGCACATGGACAGGGGATGCAGTATGCAAACACAAATGTACAAATGCACACATGCACGCGTGCGTGCGTGCGTGCGTGTGCGCGTGCGTGCGTGCGTGCGTGCACTTTGGAAGGCCAAAGGGGTCACAACTGAGCATCGTCGCCTCATTCTACAACGTTGTCTTTTGTTACGCCGTAAAATGGCACGTTTTAGTGAGTTAAAACGCTGTCTTTTACACCGCAACTCTACAACAACGTAAAAGACGGCGTTTTAAAACAGGTTGAAAAACATTTCAAAATGCGTTTGGATGACAGTCAAATGAGCTCCTCCTCCTTGATTTCTGCAGCCAGTAATTGTGAACCTTCTTCGCCCAATCACGGCTAACCAAAGTCGGACCACACTGGTCCATCGCTGATCTTTGCATCGTTCGTGCTGTGCATTCACTTCGTTACACTGTGAAGGCCTAGGCTATATCGGATGTTTAACGTTGACTAAACACACTGTAGGATAAGCAATGTTTTCACTGAGATCACCACGTTTTATCTCCCTTTAGTTGTCAGAAAGTAGCGTCTGGATCCATAGTTCCGCCTTCTTCCGTGTGTCATGCAGGCCTACATCTATTCTTCTCGGTGTTCAGTGGGGCTATTTTACCAATAGGCAATATTCATTGACAGAATAAATCAATAACCGACGATTGTTAAAAGACAAAGTTTAGTTCACGTGAATGCGGTCACATTCACTCTGGTAGTCCTCTAAGATGAAACAGACATTAAACTCATATTATGAGGAAGCCAAACGATATAATGTACCCCTTGCGCATTGAAGAATCCCGCGCAGAGGTTGCTCATTCGTGATGGAGCTGATCATCCGATCGATATAATTGTCCCATTCAATAGGTTCATATAAACCACATGTTTCTTGTCTCATCGCACGCTACGACAGCAGGATCTTGTGACGATGCTGCTGATGCAGCAGCTCTTCACATAACCTGTTCAGTCCAACTGCAAAAGCCTCACCATGAATGGGATGAACCTCGGCGATCGAGTCTTCATAAGAGCCGACTGAGCAACCACCGAGTCTCCACCGAGTCTTCATCGAGTCTCCACCGAGTCTTCATCGAGTCTCCACCGAGTCTCCATCGAGTCTCCGAGTCTTCGAGTCTCTACAGAGTCTTCACCGAGTCTCCATCGAGTCTTCATCGAGTCTCCACCGAGTCTTCATCGAGTCTCCACCGAGTCTTCATCGAGTCTTCACCGAGTCTTCATCGAGTCTTCACCGAGTCTTCACCGAGTCTTCATCGAGTCTTCATCGAGTCTCCACCGAGTCTTCATCGAGTCTCCACCGAGTCTTCATCGAGTCTCCACCGAGTCTTCATCGAGTCTTCATCGAGTCTCCATCGAGTCTTCACCGAGTCTTCATCGAGTCTTCATCGAGTCTTCATCGAGTCTTCAATGCGCAAGGGCACCGTCACATTGTTCGACCCCTCATAACATGGGTTTAACCTGGGGGTCATTCGTACTACACTCCTACCGGAGTGAAGGTGGATTTTCTATTTGAAGTTATTAGGTGACACCTTGTGTATAAACATTTGAATGTACAGGCAGTCACGTGGAAGCCTAGGAGAACGAGACCACATCCATGTGAACAAAGCATTCTTTAACAGTCGTCTGTGTTGGTTTTATGAGGTAACTTAATATTGTCCATTGGTATAGCAGCCACACTGAACATCAAGATAAATATATATGTAGGCCTACAATAACACAGCCTACAGTGGATTAAATTAATTTACCAAATTTAGCCTAGCTATGTGTAACTGATCAGGTTCATAATCTCTGGCTGTGAAAATTGAGAGGAGCTCGATTGACTTTGAATTTGGCTATTTAACGCCATTCAAAATGCCGTATTTGATTGATTTTAACCACTGAAACAGTGCATTTTAAATAAATAAAATACAACAGCGCAAAATACAACAGCGCAAAATGCAACGTTATGAAACCTCAAAGGCCAAATTGTACGTAGATTTAAATCAATATCAGGCGTAGTTGTGACCCTTTTGGCTTTCCATAGTACACACATACAGAAACACACACACACACACACACACACACACACACACACGGGGGCACCAGCCACAGTGGACCCCCACATTAACAATACACATACTCTGGGATCTTCGCGTCATGCAGGTGGAGAAAGGAAGAGACGACGGACGAACACACGCGGCTAGCATGTTTGATGTAAAGAGCTGTGAGTGTGTTTAGCCCAGAGGCGGGCCCAAGAGGGAAACAAACAAACACTGAATGAAGGTGCAGCAGTCGGGAGTGTCGGCCTTATGCCACGCCGCAGCTGCGCTGAAGTGCCAGGGCAGAGCACTCACTTTCCCAGGAAATCCCACACCATGCCCCCTATCTGCTGGGGGGCAGCGGTCACAGAGGGGTCAGGGGGGGCTCTGCCACCGGGACGGGGGGCGGGGCGGGGGACAGAGGACGGAGGAGGGGGGCTGTGTGAGGCAGGAGTACCGGTGTGTGTGTGGGGGGGAGGGGGGAGAGAGTGAGAGTGGTGGGAGGCATGGAAGAAGGGGGAATGGGTTGAGGTAGAGATAATTAGAAGGTTGACAATTTAGTTTGGGGGAAGAGGACAGGAGAATGTCGAAAAGAAAGGAGATGAAAGAAGGAGAGGGAAGGAGAGAGACCCGAGAAAGAGAGAGAGCGAGAGGGAGAGGTGTGTGTATGCACCAGACCATAGAGAAGGGAATAGGACAGAATTGGGAAAGGACGGCAAAGGACAAAACATGTAATTAATCACATAACAGTTGTAAAGTACAAGGTAACAAAGTGCTACTACCACCCTAAGGTGAAAGACCAGAAGTGCTACTACCACCCTAAGGTGAAAGAAGTGCTTCTACCACCCTAAGGTGAAAGAAGTGCTACTACCACCCTAAGGTGAAAGAAGTGCTTCTACCACCCTAAGGTGAAAGAAGTGCTACTACCACCCTAAGGTGAAAGACCAGAAGTGCTACCACTACCCTAAGGTGAAACTACCCAATTTCGGACATGCCTAGACCACTAGAGGAGGTGAGTTGAACCAAAAGAACGGCTGATTTACATCTTGACATAAAAGATGTCAACAATTAACCTGGTTTGTCTTAACAAACTGGCCAAATCCTTCACAACCTGTTCATAAAATTATCAACCCATTATTTTTTTTATAATACTAGAATAATCATTAACAACAGTTCATTAAATTATCAACATAATTATTATTTTAAATACTAGAATAACCATTAACAACAGTTCATTAAATTATCAACATAATTATTATTTTAAATACTAGAATAACCATTAACAACAGTTCATTAAATTATCAACATAATTATTATTTTAAATACTAGAATAACCATTAACAACAGTTCATCCATTTCTCAACATCTATTTGTATTAGAGATGTTAATGATTAACGATTCATCGATTAATCGCCCTTAACAATTTAACCCATTAAAAATGTATAAACCGACAATGTGTGTTTTGGGTACCATTTCTGTAAAAATGGGTTTGGGTTGGTCTGCCTTGTTAGTCTAGACATGGCAGAGAGAGCCATATTGCCTTATTGTTTGATTATTCTGCTTGTTTAAATCGGTTGTGCTTCATGAAATAATGTTTCACATAACTAGTGTTGAGCAGGCACTGTTTGAATACAATTTAAACTGAGAAGAATACATGTGTTTTGTATCGGAAAATGCATGAAATTTGAAACCTTAATTTGTATAATACTAGAATAACCATCAACAACAATTCATTCAATTATGATGTATTTATGTTTATTATGTATAAATAGTATGTCCTTTCATAATTGGATTGTTTGGATTATATTAAGGTAAAGCTAGCCAGCGACGTTCTTATGGACTAGACTGAATTCAATGGTGACTATATGGTATTATTGCCCACCTCTCCAGCTCAGCGATCTTCTTGTCCTTGTCGTTCTTCTCAGTCTCCACCTCTCGCAGGATGTCCAGGAGCCGCTCCACCTCTGCCTGGGCCTTGCCTGACTCCTCCTTGTAGTAGGACACCTCCTTCTCCAGCAGCTTCACTCGCTCCATGTAATCAGGGTTCCCCCTGGAGCCCGAGTGCTCCACCTCATGGGTCTTCTGCAGCGTGGGGGTGGGGACGAGACACCAGTCAAACACACACACAGGTATATACAGTCCGTAAACACACACACACACACACACACACACACACACACACACACACATAGGAATGTACAAAAACACAACACATAACGATACAGATACGGACACATACCACACTAGCGTTGTGAGTTCTATCACCAGCACACTTGATGTCTTTTCTGTCTTTAATGAGCTTTATTCTGTCCCTCTCTTTGTAAAGCATGGCATACAGAGGCATCAATACTGCTGCTGCATCATTCGCTTTAACAGATCTATTAGAAAGAGCCTTACAACAGAGCTATTATAGAGCTCTTTAACAGAGCTATTAGATAGAGCCTTAAAACAGAGCTATTATAGAGCTCTTTAACAGAGCTATTAGATAGAGCCTTATAACAGAGCTATTATAGAGCTCTTTAACAGAGCTATTAGATAGAGCCTTATAACAGAGCTATTATAGAGCTCTTTAACAGAGCTATTAGATAGAGCCTTATAACAGAGCTATTAAAGAGCTCTTTGACAGAGCTATTGGAAAGAGCCTTAAAAACAGAGCTATTGTAGAGGTCTTTAACAGAGCTATTAGATAGAGCCTTAAAACAGAGCTATTATAGAGCTCTTTAACAGAGCTATTAGATAGCCTTAAAACAGAGCTATTATAGAGCTCTTTAACAGAGCTATTAGAAAGAGCCTTAAAACAGAGCTATTATAGAGCTCTTTAACTGAGCTATTAGATAGAGCCTTAAAACAGAGCTATTATAGAGCTCTTTAACAGAGCTATTAGATAGAGCCTTAAAACAGAGCTATTATATAGACTCCTTTAACAGAGCTATTAGAGCCTTAAAACAGAGCTATTATAGAGCCTTAAAACAGAGCTATTAGAACCTTAAAACAGCTATTATAGAGCTCTTTAACAGAGCTATTAGATAGAGCCTTAAAACAGCTATTATAGAGCTCTTTAACAGAGCTATTAGATAGAGCCTTAAAACAAAGCTATTATATAGACTCCTTTAAAAGAGCTATTAGAGCCTTAAAACAGAGCTATTAGATAGAGCCTTAAAACAGCTATTATAGAGCTCTTTAACAGAGCTATTAGATAGAGCCTTAAAACAGCTATTATAGAGCTCTTTAACAGAGCTATTAGATAGAGCCTTAAAACAAAGCTATTATATAGACTCCTTTAACAGAGCTATTAGAGCCTTAAAACAGAGCTATTAGAGCCTTAAAACAGCTATTATAGAGCTATTTAACAGAGCTGTTATATAGACTCCTTTAACAGAGCTATCATGGAGCTCTTTAACAGAGCTATTATATAGAGCCTTAAAACAGAGCTATTAGATAGAGCTCTTTAACAGAGCTATTATATAGACTCCTTTAACAGAGCTATTATAGAGCTCTTTAAACAGAGCTGTTATATAGACTCCTTTAACAGAGCTGTTATATAGACTCCTTTAACAGAGCTATTATATAGTGTCCACCTAGATGTATGATGGAGAGATTAGCCTACCAGCCTACCCAGTGAACTGTGCCAACATGTAGGCTTATATATCCATCATACATCTAGGTGGACACTCACACCTGTGATTTCACTATGCAACAGGGCAGGGCAGATTTTGCATTGGCTTGTAATGGCTGATCAGACTCACACCTGGTGGTAAATAGGGGACACTTTATCTAAATAGATGAGTACCATCCACCTCAAATATTTCAGAAACAGTGGATTGCCTTATAGTATTTATAGTTACATGGTTACTTCTGACTAAGTTATAATAATCAATGACATGACTACCGTTTGAATCCAATATGTGGGGAAACCACCCTCAAAATGTTATGCCACCACAAATATTGACCAAGAGGTACACAAAGCCAGAGGAACATCTTACCGGAAGGTCACTCGATACACAACTACAGCGGGCATCTAACCATGTTTTTTTTTTTTTACAACATCCACACAACACTAAAGCGTGGCGACAGCAACAGCAGGTCATGCAACGTCATAGCTACACCACGATCATGCAGGTCCAACAAAGCTGGACGGTCTTTGCAATGCCCAGTCAAAGAACGAGATAGAAGCAAAATGGGCCAAGTCAATCGACGGGGATCCAAATAAGATCATATTTGAAGCATGAGGAGCTCAAGGGCTTTCCATTTCTTTAAGATAATTCTCAGTTTTAAGGCATTGACTAATTAAATGTTTAACAGCACTGGAAAAATCCTTGTGAAATAATTTAACAAATCCTGTGCTACATATAAGCAAAAACAATCCGCTTATAAATCCAAATGCAGTACCATTTCAAAGAAGATGAACAAAAACCTATTTCTACTCCGTTAACTAATACTAAGTCAGGTAAAGTGCCAAAATAAGAGGAACGGTCAAAAATGTACACCAATATATTCTCCGCGCCGAGAAGTGTGCTCACACAACACCAACGCAGTGCATCATGCATCTTAGGGTGCCGTAGGGTCAAAGCACAGAAAGACGAGGTGAGGCGTGAGCGCCCACACCAGCCCCGTGGTCACCGTACATCAGTGTCCTCATGCTTTCAATATGGGCCTCAGAGGCTCCTGAGAGGGCCAACTTACAGGATTGTTCATCTGACTGAATAGCTGCTCAGCTTGCTTTACATTGCAAAAAAAAAAAAGGGATGTGGTCGAGGGGGAGAGAGGAGGGTCGAGGTCAGGGGGAGGAAGGGTAAGGGTAAGGGATCGGGGGCAGGACCCGGGAGAGTACAGTTAGCATTTTGCTTTAGCCGGAAGGAAAACAACAGGGTGATGATAGAACACACACATTTATTGGGATACATGTGTTGACATCACAGAGGTACAGAGTCCTGGTTTACAGAGATAAATGGGAGCTGTGTTAAAATGGGAGTGCCACAAGGAGTTTGGGTTAGTTAAGAGTTAATAAGACATTAGTTATGTGCCACATGGGTTAGTGGATGGACAGGGGGCAGTAGCTTTTTTAGGTTTCTTAGTTATCCAATTGAGCGCTCACAGGAAATAAAGTCTAATAAAAACGATAAATAATATAATATTTATTATATATTTATATATATATAAAAATGTACTATACCTCAAATGTACTCATCATGTACTTCATTCGAAAGATACGTACATTTGAGGTAAATATATGTAGGTATTAACATTAACGCTAATCAAACCATTTGTAACAACTCAACTCAAATATTTCAAGTGAAAAACCTACTTAGACAGTGATATTAAATGTTATTGTTGATACTTTGATTCATAACGGTGAAATATCTGGAGATCAAACCAGGAACTGAAATGAACACCTACCTTTTGTAACTGGGTCTCCAACTTACTGCACTCCTCTTTTTTCTGCTCGATGGCAAGTTCCAGCGTCTTGAGTTTAGAGTCCTTCTTGAGGCTGGAGGAAGCCAGCGATGTAGCGTGATCTTTCAAATCGATGAGGCTGGACTGCAGGTGGTTACACACAGAAAATAGCAGTGAGCACACACACACACACACACACACACGAAACACAGACGAAACACACAAACACACAGACACAGATACACACACACACACACACACACACACACATCCACACCAAGCGGTCTCTGCAGGCTTTGGTGGCTCACATGCCACTGAAGGAAGTGGTACTCAACAGTTGTTAGGACGGATTATGGTGCAGGCTTTACCTAGATGACTGACATGAGGAAAACCGAGGAAGATGTAGCAGTTTGAGGATATAACACTATCAACACTGACCTCTCAACACTGACCTCCTTCTCTGTTACACTGACCTCCTCCTCTATTACACTGACCTCCTCCTCTATTACACTGACCTCCTTCTCTGTTACACTGACCTCCTCTGTTACACTGACCTCCTCCTGTTACACTGACCTCCTCCTCTGTTACACTGACCTCCTCCTCTGTTACACTGACCTCCTCTGTTACACTGACCTCCTCCTGTTACACTGACCTCCTCCTCTGTTACACTGACCTCCTCCTCTGTTACACTGACCTCCTCCTCTATTACACTGACCTCCTTCTCTGTTACACTGACCTCCTCTGTTACACTGACCTCCTCCTCTATTACACTGACCTCCTCCTCTATTACACTGACCTCCTTCTCTGTTACACTGACCTCCTCCTGTTACACTGACCTCCTCCTCTATTACACTGACCTCCTTCTCTGTTACACTGACCTCCTCCTGTTACACTGACCTCCTCTGTTACACTGACCTCCTCCTGTTACACTGACCTCCTCCTCTATTACACTGACCTCCTCCTCTATTACACTGACCTCCTCCTCTATGACACTGACCTCCTCCTCTGTTATACTGACCTCCTCCTGTTACACCGACCTCCTCCTGTTACACTGACCACCTCCTCTGTTACACTGACCTCCTCCTGTTACACTGACCTCCTCCTGTTACACTGACCTCCTCCTCTGTTACACTGACCTCCTCCTCTATGACACTGACCTCCTCCTCTGTTACACTGACCTCCTCCTCTGTTACACTGACCTCCTCCTGTTACACTGACCTCCTCCTCTATGACACTGACCTCCTCCTCTGTTACACTGACCTCCTCCTGTTACACTGACCTCCTCTGTTACACTGACCTCCTCTGTTACACTGACCTCCTCCTGTTACACTGACCTCCTCTGTTACACTGACCTCCTCCTCTGTTATACTGACCTCCTCCTGTTACACTGACCTCCTCCTGTTACACTGACCTCCTCCTGTTACACTGACCTCCTCCTCTGTTACACTGACCTCCTCCTGTTACACTGACCTCCTCCTCTATGACACTGACCTCCTCCTCTGTTACACTGACCTCCTCCTGTTACACTGACCTCCTCTGTTACACTGACCTCCTCTGTTACACTGACCTCCTCCTGTTACACTGACCTCCTCTGTTACACTGACCTCCTCCTCTGTTATACTGACCTCCTCCTGTTACACTGACCTCCTCCTGTTACACTGACCTCCTCCTGTTACACTGACCTCCTCCTCTGTTACACTGACCTCCTCCTGTTACACTGACCTCCTCCTCTATGACACTGACCTTCTCCTCTGTTACACTGACCTCCTCCTGTTACACTGACCTCCTCCTCTATTACACTGACCTCCTCTGTTACACTGACCTCCTCTGTTACACTGACCTCCTCCTCTATTACACTGACCTCCTCCTCTATTACACTGACCTCCCTCCTGTTACACTGACCTCCTCCTGTTACACTGACCTCCTCCTCTGTTACACTGACCTCCTCCTGTTACACTGACCTCCTCCTCTGTTACACTGACCTCCTCCTCTGTTACACTGACCTCCTCCTCTATTACACTGACCTCCTCCTGTTACACTGACCTCCTTCTCTGTTACACTGACCTCCTCCTCTATTACACTGACCTCCTCCTCTATGACACTGACCTCCTCTTCTGTTACACTGACCTCCTCCTCTATGACACTGACCTCCTCCTCTATGACACTGACCTCCTGTTACACTGACCTCCTCCTCTATGACACTGACCTCCTCCTCTGTTACACTGACCTCCTCCTGTTACACTGACCTCCTCCTCTGTTACACTGGCCTCCTCTGTTACACTGACCTCCTCCTCCTGTTACACTGACCTCCTCCTCTGTTACACTGACCTCCTCCTCTGTTACACTGACCTCCTCCTGTTACACTGACCTCCTCCTCTATGACACTGACCTCCTCCTGTTACACTGACCTCCTCCTCTATGACACTGACCTCCTCCTGTTACACTGACCTCCTCCTCTATGACACTGACCTCCTCCTGTTACACTGACCTCCTCCTCTATGACACTGACCTCCTCCTCTGTTACACTGACCTCCTCCTCCTGTTACACTGACCTCCTTCTCTGTGAGCTCGAGCTGCAGGGTGTTGATCTTCTCCTTGAAGTCCTTGTTCTCCTTCTTATAGGACTCCACCTCTTCCAAGCGCTCCCTGTCTTCCCTTTCTCTTTGGTCTTTTAGACGTTCGATAATCCTCTCCTGGCCACGTGCACAAGCACAAACACAAACACATGCACACAACACACAGACCACGATGGCACAATCCAAAAACACGCACACAGACACAGATAAGACGACAGTCTTACCTATCGTATGCTACCTTTTCATTACATTGTCGCTGACAGTGACTGAACATGCATGTAATTAAGGAGACTTCAAACTAAGGCAAAAGTTTCCACACAACAGCACATTGGAGATCATGGAAGACTAAAAGTTATGATTGAAAACACTAAAAGCAGAAGAACTAATGGCGGCGAAAGGAATTAAATCTGTTTGTTTGCAAACTGGATTCTACAGAAGCCGAGAGCTGCCATGGGTGGTTTAATATTTTTGAGCCCATTTCTTCGTGATAACAAGATGATAACGCATTATTTCAACATAACCAGCTTGGTTTTACTGTGATGCTATAATAAGAACAAACTTGTTTTGTTGTAATGCTGTAATAATAACCAGATTGTTTTGTTGTGATGCTGTAATAATAACCAGATTGTTTTGTTGTAATGCTGTAATAAATAACCAGATTGTTTTGTTGTGATGCTGTAATTAATAACCAGCTTGGTTTTGTTGTAATAACGAATGAATGAATAGGTTATCTCAGGTTTACGGACATTTCGCCAATACAGTTGCAACCTCGTTCATCTTCTCTGTAGATGACGAACACTTATTTTAATCTTGTCTCTGACTGACAGACAGTGCAATTTCCTTTCAGGGAGATTTGTACATCATTTTGGCATAATTACAGCAATGCTGGAAAACATAACCAAGGGGAAAAACACATTTTAAACAACAAGACATCACAGGACAGCAACAGTAGACAAGGCGAATGTAGAGAAGATTATGCATTATGTATTATGTAAAGAAAAGTTGGTTATGACGAGATAACGAGTTATTACCTCTTTCTCACGATAAAACAGAGACACAAATGTAATACCATCAATGGTAGGTCTCGGTTTCTGTAGGATTCATTTATGAAGCTTTACAAACACAAGCTTATGCACGAAATAAAGACCATAGATATAGATCACCGGTTTGTCCGTATTGTCACCTTGATGGAGACTGTTTCGCCTTTTTCCCTGTGTTCTAACAAGATGCCTGCCACCTCTGTCTCTGTCATTTCCTATAGTACACCCAAGATGTCTGCCACCTGTCTCTGTCATTTCCTATAGTACACCCAAGATGGCTGCCACCTGTCTCTGTCATTTCCTATAGTACACCCAAGATGGCTGCCACCTCTGTCTCTGTCATTTCCTATAGTACACCCAAGATGGCTGCCACCTCTGTCTCTGTCATTTCCTATAGTACACCCAAGATGGCTGCTTCCTCACCTGTGCTTCCCTGCTCTTCTCCACGCCTGAATCCGATTACCCTCATCGGATTCCTGTTTATACCGGCCCAGATCCATTTGTCTAGTGTGTTACGCCTAACCTTCCAGCTATATTCCTCCAGTTTGATTCTGCCTGCCTGACGCACCTTGACTACCGGGTGAATTTCACTTTGCCGCAGCTAAACTTGATTTCTGTAGAATCTTACTGCATATTACATTTTTGCAAAATTTTAGCGACAGTTTTGGTTCGTAAAATCGGGATATAGTATAGTTAAGTATATCAAATAGGTCTAGTGGTTTTCAGATATTTGAATGTGGAAACGTAACATGCGGTACCTTTCACCAGAAGGCGGTCACATACAGCAGCGTGTGACGTCACCACTTTGAGGTGAACATGAAGGCGGAGCCTCAGCTGCGTACCTTCTCGGACAGCGCCTCCTCAAGGGTGGCCAGAGCCGTGTCCGTGTTGCTGGAGTCGGTCTGCAGCGACTTCACACGGTCCTTCAGGTTCCCCAGCTGCTTGTCCTTATCCCTCAGCTGCTCCTGCAGATTCTCAATCTGACAGCAGGGCAGGAGGGAGAGAGAGAGAGAGACATAGAGAGAGAGAGAGAGAGAGAGAGAGAGAGAGAGAGAGAGAGAGAGAGAGAGAGAGAGAGAGAGAGAGAGAGAGACAAAGAGAGAGAGAGACAGAGAGAGAGAGAGCAAAAGAGAGAGAGAGACAGAGAGACAGAGACAGAGAGCGAGACAGAGAGAGAGAGATAGAGACAGAGAGAGAGACAGAGAGCAAAAGAGAGAGAGAGAGAGACAGAGAGAGACAGAGAGACAGAGAGAGAGACAAAGAGAGAGAGAGACAGAGAGAGAGAGCGAGAGAGAGAGAGAGACAGAGAGAGAGACAGAGACAGAGAGAGAGAGAGAGCAAGAGAGAGCGGGAGAAAGAGCGAGAGAGAGAGAGGGTCAAAGCAGTAGAGAGCCATAATGAATTACCTTGAGATCAAGTCCAGACAGAGAGAGAGAGAGCAGAACTCTAAATATAAAACCGGGGTTTAATTCATGAAGACTAATATCCAAGTGTGACCGCCGTCCCAGTCATGCCCACAAGTGAAAACGGATGAGGGCTTATCATCGAGGAGAAGTGCTTGTCGTCTTTAAAATAACCGCATAGAAATACCTCTCATAGTAGTCTTATCAGCTGTACAGTAGCTGGTGAGATGAGATGCCTGAAATGTTATATTCTTTCTGAATCTCTGTGATGCAGAAAGAACAATCTTTCAAAGACTGAGAGGAAAGGAGAGTACAACTAATTGTATATGTGGAAACAGCATGGGGGGGGGGGGGGGGGGGGGGGGGGGACAGCATGGACACTGCAGACCGTACGGGAGTATGGGGGTAGAGACATTGCGGACTACAGCAAGGGGGGGGGGGGGGGAGGGGGGGGGGGACTGGGAGGTGAGCGTACTGAGAGAGAGAGTAACTCTAAGAATGTATTAATAGCACACAGTCAAGCAGCTGAGGCAGAAGTATCTTCGTCCTGGTCTCCTCCCACCCCGCAGCCCCTCCTCAGAGCAACAGAGATCCTCTGGCGTCTTCATGGAGCAGTAGGACTCTGCGCTAACCTACTTTCTCCTCAGAGAGACACAGGACCTGACCAACCACCATATAGCTGGGTTACAGCGCTGTTCCTTAGTTCCTTAGTCATCATGTGATTCAAGATTACTACAGGGAGTGTCGTCTTGTCATCGTTAAGACGTGTTTATATACGCACACACACACACGCACGCACACACACACTCCAACCAACTCCCCTCTTCTTACTTCCACCTGACTGATCTAGGCACCAGGGACTCTTGGCCCAGGGTTGGATTCCACCAGCCCTCACCTTCTTCTGCAGAACATTGATCTTCCTCTCCTTGACCTCCAGCATGTCCTTCATGTCCCGGATCTCGCCGGCCAGAGTGCCCTTCTCCTCTGTCATGTCCTGGAGCTGCTTGGTCTTCTTACTCAGGAAGGACTCCTTCTCCTCCAGACGTAGACGCAGCGCATCCACCTGCAGAACACAGCCACAGTGGGCTCAGAGCGCCATGAAGAGAGGGGAGCCTCAGGGGTTACAAAGTGATGGTGAATATAAACAGAGTTAGGAGGGAACAGAGTCAGGAGTGAGGGGCTAGGGGGTAAGAGTAAGGAGTTATGGTGTATTTAACGTCAAAGCAGTGTTACGTGTTAAGGGAAAACCTAAGAGGTTAAAAGTGAGAAGTCAGGAATGAATAGGTAAGATTCAAGAGGAGAAAATATAGTTAGTCTTAATAATGAGAAAGTATAGCTAGTCATGATAATGACATGAATGAGCAGGGTTATGGTTAGCGTTAGGTTAGCGTTAAAGGGATACCCCGAGATATCCGTTTGCCTGTCTTATCCAGAGTCAGACGAGGTGTTTAATTCCAAATGCATCATTGTGCGTCAAGATGGGCAGTTAGCCGGGTTAGCATTTGCTTTCCGTTAGCCGCTTCCATTGAGCTGCATTCATATGAGGGGATTGCACTTTTAATTACTTTCCACCGATTTCCAACGTGTGTTCAAAATAGTAGCTTATTCCAAACAAGTGCCCGTAAACAACACCACAAGGTTGTTCACAAACGCACGGATCGTTCAGCACCATTTCCGGCGCTGCTAGCTGTAATGCACCGCTAACAGTTTAGCCTCCGCGTGGAAAACCCAGCAAGAAGCATCTGATGGCATGAGCGCACCAGAGGCGCATCGCAGGTAGCCTAATAGTCACAGTGCCGAATCATCCACGTTGTTGGAGGCAAATTACAATCCTGTTGTGTTGTGACTGGCACTCGTTTTGCACAAGCAACTATTCGGAGCACGTTGGGAATGTTTGGACGGTTTTAAGTGGTTTCCCCTCACATGAACAAGAGCTAGTCTACTGTAACTCTGCAAGTCAATGTAGGGTTAGAGAGCTAAGAGAATGAAAATGCTAACCCAGCAAACTCTCCTTCTGGACACGCAATGACAAATTTGGAATGAAACAACAATCATCCCTTTAATAAGGAGATGTAGGGGCAGGCTTAAGGTTAGAGTTAGTCTTAATAAGGAGATGTAGGAGCAGGCTTAAGGTTAGAGTTAGTCTTAATAAGGAGATGTAGGGGCAGGCTTAAGGTTAGAGTTAGTCTTAATAAGGAGATGTAGGGGCAGGCTTAAGGTTAGAGTTAGTCTTAATAAGGAGATGTAGGGGCAGGCTTAAGGTTAGAGTTAGTCTTAATAAGGAGATGTAGGAGCAGGCTTAAGGTTAGAGTTAGTCTTAATAAGGAGATGTAGGGGCAGGCTTAAGGTTGGAGTTAGTCTTAATAAGGAGATGTAGGAACAGGCTTAAGGTTAGAGTAAGTCTTAATAAGGAGATGTAGGAGCAGGGTTAAGGTTAGAGTTAGTCTTAATAAGGAGATGTAGGGGCAGGCTTAAGGTTAGAGTAAGTCTTAATAAGGAGATGTAGGGGCAGGCTTAAGGTTAGAGTTAGTCTTAATAAGATGTTTGAGCAGGCTTAAGGTTAGAGTAAGTCTTAATAAGGAGATGTAGGAGCAGGCTTAAGGTTAGAGTTAGTCTTAATAAGATGTTTGAGCAGGCTTAAGGTTAGAGTAAGTCTTAATAAGGAGATGTAGGAGCAGGGTTAAGGTTAGAGTAAGTCTTAATAAGATGTTTGAGCAGGGTTAAGGTTAGAGTAAGTCTTAATAAGGAGATGTAGGAGCAGGGTTAAGGTTAGAGTTAGTCTTAATAAGGAGATGTAGGAGCAGGGTTAAGGTTAGAGTTAGTCTTAATAAGGAGATGTAGGAGCAGGGTTAAGGTTAGAGTAAGTCTTAATAAGGAGATGTAGGAGCAGGGTTAAGGTTAGAGTTAGTCTTAATAAGGAGATGTAGGAGCAGGTTTAAGGTTAGAGTAAGTCTTAATAAGGAGATGTAGGGGCAGGCTTAAGGTTAGAGTTAGTCTTAATAAGATGTTTGAGCAGGCTTAAGGTTAGAGTTAGTCTTAATAAGGAGATGTAGGAGCAGGCTTAAGGTTAGAGTTAGTCTTAATAAGGAGATGTAGGAGCAGGCTTTAGGTTAGAGTTAGTCTTAATAAGGAGATGTTTGAGCAGGGTTAAGGTTAAGGTTAGTCTTAATAAGGAGATGTTTGAGCAGGGTTAAGGTTATGAGCAGGCTTAAGGTTAGAGTTAGTCGTAACAAAGAGATGTTTGAGCAGAAAGTTAGTCTTAATAAGGAGATGTTTGAGCAGGGTTAAGGTTATGAGCAGGGTTAAGGTTAGGGTTAGGGTTAATAAGGAGATGTTTGAGCAGGGTTAAGGTTAAAGTTAGTCTTAATAAGGAGATGTTTGAGCAGGGTTAAGGTTAGGCTTAGTCTTAATAGGGAGATGTAGGAGCAGGGTTAAGGATATGAGAAGGGTTAAGGTTAGAGTTAGTCTTAATAAGATGTTTGAGCAGGGTTAAGGTTATGAGCAGGGTTAGCAGGGATGTTTCATCCCGTACCTCTGTCTGCAGGATGGCAGCACGTTGCTCTTTGGCAGTGAGAGATTCTTTGAGCACTTCAATGTGCTGCTTGCAGTCTGAGTTCTGATTGTTCAGGGTCTCCAGTTTGGTCTGCAGGGCCAGCTGCTCTGACTCCTTCTTCGACAGCTCCTGTTTGAGCTGGTCGATCTGGAAACACGCACGCACCCACCCACCCACCCACGCGCCCGCGCACACACACCCACCCACACACACACACACACACACAGACGCACGCATGCATGCACGCACACGCGCACGCACCCACACCCACAGACACACGCACGCACGCATGCACGCACCCACGCGCGCGCACACACACACACACACACACACGCACACACACACACACAGACACACGCATGCATGCACACACGCACACACACACACACATGCACGCACACACAGTTTCAGATCTTATATGTCACTAAGTATCACAAATTGTTGATCGGTTGAATTGTGTGTGAGAGAGAGAGAGACAGAGAGAGAGAGAGAGAGACACAGAGAGAGAGAGAGAGAGAGAGAGAGAGAGAGAGAGAGAGAGAGAGAGAGAGAGAGAGAGAGAGAGAGAGAGAGAGAGAGAGAGAGAGAGAGAGAGAGAGAGAGTCTCTGTAACTTAAGGTGGCAGAATTGACTTAGTGAGTGTACTAAGTGTTTAATGTGAGTAAAAACTGCACTGTTTGTGCCTTAATATTGTTCAATACATTACCAAATAATGATCCCCAGACGTAAAAGCGGACAAGACATAAATGATGCAGTACAGATTATGTATTATATACCATGTATTATATATCATATGTTATATGTATTATACATATGTTATACCTCATGTCTTCTGCATGTGTTATTCATCATGTGTTATACATCATGTGTTATTCATCCTGTGTTATACATCATGTGTTACATGTATTATTCATCATGTGTTATAGATCATGTGTTATACATCATGTGTTCTACATCATGTGTTACATGTATTATTCATCATGTGTTATAGATCATGTGTTATATGTATTATTCATCATGTGTTATATAGCATGTGTTATACATCATGTGTTATATATTATGTGTTACATGTATTATTCATCATGTATTATAGATCATGTGTTATATGTGTTATGCATCATGTATTATCTATGTGTTATAGATCATGTGCTATATGTGTTATGCATCATGTATTATACATGTGTTATAGATCATGTGCTATATGTGTTATGCATCATGTATTATCCATGTGTTATACATCATGTGTTATACATCATGTGTTATACATCATGTGCTATACATCATTCCCCCCCCCCCCACCTTACGATAGATGAAGGGTGGGACAAAAATAGACTAGAGTAACAAAACTGTGGTTGTTTCTCTCTAATACCACAAGAGAGTTGTAAACACAGCAGCAACGCTGCTGCTGTGAGAGAGAGAAGAGAGAGAGAGAGAAGAGAAGAGAGAAGAGAGAGAGAAGAGAAAGAGAAAGAGAAAGAGAAAGATAAAGAGAGAGAGAGAGAGACACAGAGAGAGACACAGAGAGAGACACAGAGAGAGACACAGAGAGAGAGAGAGCAACAGAGAGTGAGAGAGAGCAAGAGAGAGCGAGAGAGAGAGAGAGAGAGAGAGCAAGAGAGAGAGAGCGAGAGAGAGAGAGAGAGAACGAGAGAAAGAGAGAGAGCGAGAGAGAGAACGAGAGAAAGCGAGAGAGAGAGAGAGAGAGAGCGAGAGAGCGAGAGAGAGCGAGAGATGCATCTCAATAAGAAAGCATGTTGCCCCACTGCAGTCCACTCCTGCTCTCTCACAACTGATGCATGCACAGGATATGAGTGACGTAGCCTACATAGAGACCACCACAGTAGGAGTTGCAGTAACCCTTATGTGATGATAAGTCAACAGTTACTTTGGATTTACTGGATGTAACATAAACAGCACTTTAGCTTTTGCAGGCATGTAAAACATAAATGTGAAATATAAACAGTTTAAACAGGTAAAGGCTGCAGTGATTCAGCACGTGAACTCATTCACTGTTAACTGTAAAAAATAAATAAAAAAACTTGTCAAAGGATACAGCAGCTAATTTAATAGTTTGAGAGTTCATCGCTGCTTTAAGAGCTGTCTTCTGGGCTGCCAACTAAACACTTTGCTGATATTGTCATCCATTTAATTCTACAGACTGCTTGTTCATTAGCAACGTGGGGGGAAGGGGGGGGGGGCAGTGCTCTATGAATACTTGTACCTTGGACTTCATAAACTTGGAGTGGTTTTTGTAGACCTCCATCTGTTTGATCTCCTCCTCGCGGTCCTCCGTGTTTAACAAGCCATTTGCCTTCAGCATCTGGATCTCGTCCTCTAGGTCCCGAAGGTTTCGCTCCAGCGATGCGATCTTGGTGTCCTGCAAGCAGAAGGATGGCAGAGGACGCACAGCTCAGACTAGGCCACCCTCGCATCCCCGCAAGCTCAATTCTGAAAACAAGACGGCTGGAGCTGGGCGGAGCGTGACGGACAGCTAAAGTCAGGGGAGAGAGGAGACGGAAGGAGGAGGAGATCGAGACGGATGAAGAGTTTGGATGAGAGAAAAAGAACAGGATCATGATATCCCTCCCCGTTCAAAAAAACGACACAGAGTAAGAAGATAACTAAAAAATATAAAAAGAAGTAATTGCAGGTGAAATCAAAAGCGCTCCATTCAGTTATTGTGCTGCCAACGCCTCCGTTGATTAATCACCATTTGGAGACTCAGAGTACACCGACACCTAACACACACAGGGCTCTGCCTGGAAGCTGTGCAATGAGCAAAGCCCACGGCTTCATCGTTTAAAAAATAATAAAAAGTACAACGTCTTTAGGAGTAGCCCAGCTCTATCTACAGTAGGTATGGTTCTCTCTCTCTCTGTCTCTCTGTCTCTCTGTCTCTCTGTCTCTCTGTCTCTCTCTCTCTCTTTGTCTCTTTGTCTCTTTGTCTCTCTCTCTCTCTCTCTCTCTCTCTCTCTCTCTCTCTCTCTCTCTCTCTCTCTCTCTCTCTCTCTCTCTCTCTCTCTCTCTCTCTCTCTCTCTCTCTCTCTAAGTTGCTGTGTGTGTGTGTTTCTCTCTCATCTCACTTTCACCTTGTTATCACATACATTGTTATGTTATGTTCCCCATCTTCATTGGAGTGCTTCTGTACTTGTGAACCGGTGGCCCATGCAGGGTCAGATGAACAGTGTGCCTGTTTGTATACAGTCCCTAACCACATCAGCGGAACGAGGAACCATGCAAGACTATTGTCCTGATCGGTGTGCAAGAACCACAAGGGTTACTCATCTCCACTAGTTCACACATTTCCCATCACTTTAAGACGAGCAGAACATTGTTGCAATAGGTAAGTCAAAGCACTGTCACTGTCTATGTTAGAATAAATAAGTCAAAGCACTGTACCTTGAAGACTGAGATATATTATCCCATCCAAAGGCTTTCACGGGAGCATCCACCTTGCCACTAAATATTCCTCTCTCTCTCTCTGTACATCCCTCTATTTTTCCTATCTCTCGCTCTCCCTCTCTCTCTCTCTCTCTCTCTCTCTCTCTCTCCCTGTCTCTGCATACTGGCCTCTCACTGTCATAAACAACCACACCTGTTTCCATGGCAGCGGCACGCAAGCAGGCTGCGTGCTCTGTTCTGTCTCTAGTGAGCGAGAGAGGGCGGGCGAGCAGTGGGGAGACAAGCAGGGATGGAGCGAGCGAGGGAGACTGGATTACAAGCTTCCATCCTAGTCAACACACTGGAGCAGACAGCATCCAGAAAAAAAAAATGGATTGTGTTACAGATGCTGGGAGTTCCTTCGGGGTGGAGGAGCCCATCCCCTTTATCTCTCTTCTGTACACAAATCCAAAAACATGATGATCACATGACCATGATGATCACATGATGCATAGAGATGCTGGGCTTTGCCCAGTGGCAAGCTCGTCCACTGAGAACCGTTCCGTCAGTCCAGAGGTGATGTCATGATTTATTTTGAGGAAGTGATATCAGCCAGCGCTATGCGGCTCTGCTGGATCCTCCGTCTCTACAGCAGCTCATCCATGTTTTATTCACCAACACCAGCGCTTTCCACTAACCCTAAAAATAACCCTAAAAATAACCATTAAACGTTGCTATCTTTTAACCTGAACAAAAAGAAAAATGCCTTAGAGAATGTAAATTCGGTAACACACTGAATATACAGTTATTATCAGTTGAGTATCAGCTTAGTATCAACATTGTCTCCGTTTGGTGTCAGTTGACACTCACTTGACATGTCGACATTGTGTAGGTTGACACTCAAAAAGGTTATCAAGAATGTATCCACATCAATTCGATTTTGTTTTCTCTGAAGATTAACCAGGGATACAAACAGGTAAGGGGTAAAAAATAAATAAAAATAAAAGGTGAGACCATCGTGTGGATAGAGCAAACCTAGCACATCCAGGTGCATGCACCCCCGGGAGACAATTTCAAAAGATAAATCGCTTCGCGGGCTTATTTCTCGTTACTTTGAAGTATATTTGCATCTGCCTGAAAACAAATCCTACCAGCCATTATGGTAGTGAAACAACTCCATTAGGATGGCAACAATGTGTTTTGGTCAGCAATGTATTTTATGCATATATGCTTCACTTTCTCCGGTCTCTTATTAGAGGGCTGCTGAATCCTCAAAACCCTTCATTTTGAAATAAACTAGTCCTGGACTAAGTAACTTAATCGTCTGTCATGTCAAAGGTTACATTTATAGTTTTGAGGTACATATATCAACACAATTTGATGTCCACTATTATTATTGCCAAAGGAGTGATTTACAGTCTTGGGCAGGCTAACGATGGTAAATGTTATGTAGTACAAACATTGGTCTGCAGTGTGGTCATCCATTCTCATCACTAAATGTAGTATTCAGTTTATTATGTATTTGTACATAATTATCCCCAACAATCTCATTTGAAATACATGTTAGTATTTTGAGAAATATGATTCTTATCATATTGGGAGGAATATAAGTATTATGGGATCCAATCCAAGGCTATATGATGCTACAAACTCCTGCTGCTTGTCTCATGTTAATGAAGGAACATTCCTTTATTTGCAGGCTCTTCATTCTCTGAGGCATAAAATGTATAAATCATTTTAAACCAGGAAACTGATATTTATTTATGGATTTTTCGCTGTTGGTTAACTCTTTAGGAACTCTGCTGCTGCTGCTGTGTTAAAAAAACAATAGAGTTGGAAAACACAGAGAACTACTAGACATTACACATAGTTCAGTCAAAAAAACAAACGGGAGTCAGAGATGAGCTGTAAATGTGGCTGAACAGATTTGTGGAACGAGAAGAAGTGAGCACGCTAGTTAGCAAGCTAACGTTTCAAGAAAGTAACTATATATGTAATGGCCGCCTAATCCGGAGTAGTGCACATTACCATAACGTCATTAGTGGGTCAAATCAGTGCCATAGCTTAGTGAATTGAGACAAAACATTTCAACAAACAACGGGATCACTCTGCAGGCGTAGCCAAGTTGAGCCGAAGGTTACAAAAAAAGAAAATATCAGCCAATCAGGATTGGACATTCATCAAAATATCTGCCTAGTAACCTCAATTTCCTTCGGGATCAGTTAAGTATTTTAGATTTTTTTTTTTCATAGATGTATCTATGTAGTCACATAGGCCTGTCAGTTACAATCAGAACTATAACGCGATCTATTAGGCCTACCAAGGTGGCTCCAGACACAACGGCTGTAGTGTTTTTTGATCGAGGGGTAACACCTGGAAAGGCCTAAATTGTTACGTTGGAGATGAGGTAGGATATAACATTAATAATGGCAACAAAGATGTTTACTTTTTTTATTCAGGCTATATAATTAAATTCTCATGCGGTTGAGAACTCCACTCTGCGCGTATGGAGATGTGTGTCCCACACAACAACACACACACACTTATTGTACTTAGTTTTATATGTAGTCCATCATCAAATTGTATTGATTCGTTTAATATATTTGGTTTTTATTCGGACAGACGGAATACACACATTGACGATGTATGTCCGACACAACAACACACACGCCTATTATATTTTGTTTTATATTATAGCCTATGGTCAAATTTGATTCTTTCGTTTAAGAGTCATTTCATATATTTTGTTTGTTTCAGACAGACGCAACCCACGCGATAATATCCACGATGATGAATAAATTACGTTCAATAATCAATTTGAGAGACATATTCCTTTGAGCGATATTTCATATAGTTAGTATAAGACACACTTATATTGCACAATGGTTCATCAAGCAAAGTGCTTTAAAGTGCTCGTGTGTTCTCATCTAGCAAGGATAGGAGCTTGCCTCCTTTTTCCTGCGGTGTCCCACACCTGGGCCGGATCCGTTTAGAAAAAGCCTACGCACTTTCACCATTTGCCTTAGCATTGACCTAGCTAACTTGTTCATTAGTCGCGTGTTGAAACATGACGTGCAGTAGGCTACTTTAGCCCACGTTTTCTTGTTTTCGGAAAGCCATCTGTGCCTAATTCGCTGTCAGGACGTTAGCATGCCAAAAGGCTGCACACCTGCGTCAGGCACGCTCGGTTTCTCTTTCATTTAGCGTACTTAAAATAATTCAACTTTTGCCACTGCATTTGAATTGCAAAAGCAAATGACATACTGTATGAACTTCTTAGGCTATGTGTATTGAGCCCCAATCCATAATGATTTTATGTTTACTTGTAATCAAACATAATCGTTACTAATACGTTAATAAAGAGCTGTAAAGGCAACGTCACGTCTGTCATTCCTGTTACTAGCCTGCAGAGTTACAGATGATGGGCTGCAGTAATGGAGGAGTCAATACAGTCAAACGTTGACACACAGCACATGCGCCCTCTGGACGATACAACCAACATGGGCACGGAATTGCAAAGGAGTTTCGTTTTTGTTAAAAGAAAAGGTCATCTAGCGTGTTACTTTTTTCAGTAGGTGTGGGAGTGTGTGTGGATGATGGCTGATTTAAGCAGCCTCACCTGGCCTTGAGTCCCACCGATTGGACTCCGCGGCTGGGTGAGGCTGCACACCTGTTGCACATTGAGCAATCAGTGTGCAACAGGTTAAACCAGCCATCACCACACACACTCGAGTGCGTGTCGAGCGATCAGCAATCCCTGGCGTTAACGGTAGTCATCATTGTTACTTCTGGCGGGGTAGTAGTACAATAAAATCCCACTATTATAAAGTATCACTGTCTTTCACAAATGAGACATGTAACATGATGTTAAACTGGATTATGTCGGAAGGATAGTTGCCAGACATGTTGTTGATTATTGTGGGAGTGTGTGTGGATGATGGCTGGTTTAAGCAGCCTCACCTGGCCCGAGTCAGACTGATTGGAGTCTGGAGCTGGGTGAGGCTGCACACCTGTTGCACATTGAGCAATCAGTGTGCAACAGGTTAAACCAGCCATCACCACACACACTCAAGGAGAGCTCTCCTGCATGGCAGCATGGAGCACCAGCTGCATGCACCATTCTACGCAACCTTTACAATAAACCGGTTTTCAACATCACCACCCTGTGTCCATTGGTTTGGAGGAGCCCGAGGAAAGTCACCTAGGTGGAGTGGGAAAAGCCACCTAGGTGACGTGTAGTAAATGGAGATGCTACAATTGTATAATACAATTCAGTTAATAGTCAGACAACACTGAATTGAATATATGGGGATATGTGGTTCTTTATAACCTTATTGAGGGTCAACTTACATCATGTTGACATGTCAAGTGAGTGTCAACTGACACTAAACTGAGATAATGTTGATACCTACCTGATGCTCAACTGATGCTCAACTGATACTCACTTGATACTTGACTGTGGACTACCCAGGTAAAGTGTGAACGCTGTGTTTATCATGTGTTTGTTATTTTGTTAGTATAACAAAATCACCCACCCTTGGACAGTTTGTGCCAAATTCTATAACAATCCTTCATTTGGTTTTACCTTCATCTCAATGATGGTCTGCAGAGTCTTGGTTTTGCTTGGATCTTGATGCAGCTGATTTCTCCTGTGTAACTCCTGAAGGAAGATGCATTATTGCAAAACATGCCACTGAACACAACACCTTTATCGCTCAACTTTAACCTGTACATAGAAAAAAGTATACCGGGTATATGTGATATTACATTTATATGCTAAAAACCTATATTACACCTAAACTCTGATCATATTAATCCTTAAATATATATATATATATATATATATATATATATATATATATATATATATATATATAAATAACAGAGTGCATTAGTATGCAGATGGGAATGAAATATCCATGTCCAAGTCACTATTTCACCAATTTAGCATATTTGTCTTAACACCCCCTGCCATTGAATACATGAAAAATAATCCCTAACCAATATCCAATGACCCTGCATAGTGTATGGAACTATCCAAATGATATTGGTTCACTTGCATTGAGCCCAGGGGTCGACCCTAGGATTTGACCTTTAGGAGACCTTAGCAGGCTGCTCCATATTGACAACGCATCATATTGAGATCATTTTGTAGAATATTGTCAATTCAATTTCAAATTGATATGGGATCATATGTACCCCTACTGATAATAATAGGCCTACTGAATATGTTGTTATTCACTATTTAAGCCTGTTTGACCCTTCACTCATTCAGAGACGTGCCTGTGTGGACTCAAAGGTTTACTTGCAAAATGCATTTTAAGAAACACAATAAAATGTAATTGAATTGTCTTATCATATGCATAACGAGGCATATTTGCTGCAATTCAAAGCATGGGGCATGGTTTTAACGATGTAGCTAGTTCTCAGATAAGCTCGTGGTCAGATCTTTTATAGCGTACGACCACAAGCTACACTTCTTCACGGGCCAGAAATTTGGAGCCCAATTGGAACGGAGCCCGTCAAGAGTGGCGGTCTGTGAGCTGCCCAGTCTGAAGTTGAGAATAATTGGAACGGAGCCCGTCAGAGTGGCGGTCTGTGAGCTGCCCAGTCTGAAGTTGAGAATAACTGGAACGGAGCCCGTCAGAGTGGCGGTCTGTGAGCTGCCCAGTCTGAAGTTGAGAATAACTGGAACGGAGCCCGTCAGAGTGGAGGTCTGTGAGCTGCCCAGTCTGAAGTTGAGAATAACTGGAACGGAGCCCGTCAGAGTGGAGGTCTGTGAGCTGCCCAGTCTGAAGTTGAGAATAATTGGAACGGAGCCCGTCAGAGTGGCGGTCTGTGAGCTGCCCAGTCTGAAGTTGAGAATAACTGGAATTGAGCCCGTCAGAGTGGCGGTCTGTGAGCTGCCCAGTCTGAAGTTGAGAATAACTGGAACGGAGCCCGTCAGAGTGGAGGTCTGTGAGCTGCCCAGTCTGAAGTTGAGAATAACTGGAACGGAGCCCGTCAGAGTGGCGGTCTGTGAGCTGCCCAGTCTGAAGTTGAGAATAACTGGAATTGAGCCCGTCAGAGTGGAGGTCTGTGAGCTGCCCAGTCTGAAGTTGAGAATAACTGGAATTGAGCCCGTCAGAGTGGCGGTCTGTGAGCTGCCCAGTCTGAAGTTGAGAATAACTGGAACGGAGCCCGTCAGAGTGGCGGTCTGTGAGCTGCCCAGTCTGAAGTTGAGAATAATTGGAACGGAGCCCGTCAGAGTGGCGGTCTGTGAGCTGCCCAGTCTGAAGTTGAGAATAATTGGAACAGAGCCCGTCAGAGTGGCGGTCTGTGAGCTGCCCAGTCTGAAGTTGAGAATAACTGGAACGGAGCCCGTCAGAGTGGCGGTCTGTGAGCTGCCCAGTCTGAAGTTGAGAATAACTGGAACGGAGCCCGTCAGAGTGGCGGTCTGTGAGCTGCCCAGTCTGAAGTTGAGAATAACTGGAATTGAGCCCGTCAGAGTGGCGGTCTGTGAGCTGCCCAGTCTGAAGTTGAGAATAACTGGAACGGAGCCAGAACCGAAGAAGCCATCTTGTGCAGGGTGCGCAATCAGGACATGTCTGAACAGCTGTCGGCACACAGCGTGGCGAGAGAGCCAGAGAAAAGTCCCTCAACGTCCAATAAAACAACATGCTTGATTTTTAAAGTGAGTTATTTAATGCTGGATTGCTCGAACAGATTTATTTTTATTTACAATCGGCAACATGTTCCACGTTGTGTCTTTGGTCTTAATATGCGCCCACCAATTCGGCCTGATAAGAAAAAAAGTAAAAAAGTACGAAATTAAAAAGGTGACCTCCACCCACAGTTTAGAGTTAAAGAACCAGCGTGGTGACACTGGTGGTGCAGGCAACAGCAGCTGAGCCGGTAAGCTGTGGTGAGAGAGTGAGACAGGGAGAGAGAGAGTGAGACGCACACCGCGGTGCACTCTGAACCACAGCACATGTGCTTTGAGAAAGCTTCATCATGTACTTATACATGTTTTTATATTTACACATAAGACCGAGAACTCTGCTATGCACACTACAACAACCGATTATTTGATTATCGGCATTACATTCTGTATTTTGCACAGCATTTTATTTTATTTTTTATTTTATTTTTTTGCACTACCACCGTCGCTGGTACCACTACCACTTGAACACACTGTTGTATTGATGTTGCTACTTATTATTATTTACTATTACCTACTTTGTTATTGTGATCTTGTATTGATGCTGCTATGTGACTTAGGCTTAGGATCCAAGTCTAAGAATTTTACTCTAGCGTACTTGTACGTTAAGATGCAATAAAAGCAACTCTCATTCTGACTCTGATTCTGATTCTATCACCAAGTGCTCTACAACTACCTACCACCAGACTACAACATGAAAGCTCAGCAGAGGGAGGTTTGAGCAAAAAGAAAAAAAAAGAAAAAAAGAAAAAAAGAAAAAAACAAAACAAAACAAAAATAATTCCTTCAGATCCTAAACAAATATCGCATACTTTTACGATTTAATATCGCACCCTTTCAATATCAGGGGTTTTGATCATTTTGAATATAGCAGACCTAGCTTAGCCCCAAATAGCATTAACATTTTGTTACATCTGCAATGGTTTCTTACGTAGGCTACTCCATGATTCGATAGGGTTATGTACCGAGGACTGTAGCCAGGGTTTAGAAATGAGGTGCCATATTTATGCTTAACACATTTACTGCATTTATGGACAGCAAACACAACACAACCTATATACTGACACATTTGAACGATTATAATTACCAAGGTCCGGGCCTCGGCGACCTCCCAGCTAGGCTGGGGCCATCATGGTTACATCTTATTCCTCCGTTGGTTAGCTTATGTATGTGTCGTAGGAGAATTGGCTGATTGGTCCATCGAGACAATGTCTTCATTCAAGCTATCAAACCCCTAACAGCTTTTTTTTTAAATATAAAAATAAGAAATAAGCTTTGGCGATTTTGCTTATACTATATTACCTACATATGTTTTCATGTATGAGACATTCGGATCTACTGTGAGCCAGCTGGCGAGGCGGACAGTATTAACAAGAAAACAGCGTGTCCGCGACGTTTTGTCTCCGCGGTGTGACCGTAATGCCATGGTTAATGCAAGAATGACCCCGACACTGTGACTTGCCCATGTTTCCGTTGCTTTGGGATGGGATCGTGTCCATCTAGGTGATTTACCTCCTTTCACAAGGATCTAGGTGTATTTTAAAAGTGAGACGTTTGTGTAAATTGTGTAAATGTATATGTATATGTAAATGTATATATGTGTATATATGTTTATATCAGGATCAATGCATTGAATGCAAGTGAACGGTAGGTCAAATGGATCATTTCATACTCAAAACAGGGTAACTGAATATTGGTAAGTCCCTTTTTCTATGTATTCAATGGCGAGAAGGTGGCTATTAAGCCAAACATGCTAAACGAGTGAAATATTACTTTAAGCTCACTCTTGCCATCTAGTGAAAAAACAGGAATACAACCCCAGACATTCTGCTGTGTAATGCAACAACACTCCCAGCTTTGCTGAAGCACTAGGGCTACCGACTGTTCTCCCCAAAGCCTAGTACCTCTCTGAGATGGATGTTCTCCTTGTCCTTCTGATCCAGGATGACCTCCAGGTGTCCCAGCTGGGCCTCGGCCTCGGCGATGCGCCTGGCCCTCTCCTGCTCCTCCTCCTCCAGGGCGCGTCCCGACCCCGACGGCAGCCCCTTGCTCTGCAGCATCTCCAGCAGCTTCTTGATGGACTCGTCGCGGGCGCCCAGTGTCTGCTTCTGGGTCTCGATCCTCAGCTCCATCTCCTCCAGGGTCTTCCGGAGCAGGAAGAGCTCCTTGGCCTGCCGGTCGTGCTCGGCCTGCAGCCGGCGGAAGTTCTCCTCGTTCAGCTCGATGGAGGTGAAGTGGTCCCCCCCGGAGCGGCCGCCGTTCTCCTGCTGCAGCAGGTGGTTGAGGTCCCTCTGGGTCCGCAGCTCGTCCTGCAGCGCCTGGATGGTCAGCTGCAGGTGCTGCACACACACACACACGCACACGCACACACACACACATGCACACAGACATGCACACACACGCACACAGACATGCACACACACACACACACACGCACACGCACACACACACACACACGCACGCACGCACACACGCACACACGCACGCACACACACATGCACACAGACATGCACACACACGCACACAGACATGCACACACACACACACATACACACACACACACACGCACACACACACGCACACACACACACACATGCACATGTACACACACACAAACATGCACACAGACATACACACGCACACACACATGCACATGCACACACACACACATACACACACACAAACACGCACACAGACATACACACGCACCCACACACATGCACATGCACACACACACACAAATAGACACACACACAAACAAACATGCAGACATGCACACACACACACACAGAAGCAAACACACACATATACACACAAACATACAGATGCACACACAAACACGCACACACATACACACTCACTCACACAGACGCAAACACACAAACACAAACATGCACACACACAATACACAAATAGACACACACGACAACACACACACACACACACACACACACACACACACACACACACACATACATTTGAAATCTCAAAAAAGGATGAAATTACTTCAAGGATAACAGTGGATAGCATATTGTGGCTTAGTGGTCATCACACGCGGTTCTGCAGAAAATAGTGACTAGAACACAAAGACTTGCACACACTTTATAGAAGAGGTAGGGGAACAGGCTTTTCTTTGGAATCGAGGAACTAAATTGCTGTTTCAGAAGAATGCAGTGTATCAGGGATACATTGAATCAGGTATTTGTCATATACCTAGTACCTAATCCAATTCAATCAATTGCAGGCTTCCAATGAGGGCATGGCTTGCAATAATGCAGTGTAGCAGATTCAAACATTAGACATGTGGAAATGTTTGCTCTTTTGTTACACACCCACACTTGAACATAATTGATATCGCATTGAGCAACAAAGCCATAACAACAGTGACAAGGTAATCGTCCACTTCAATACAAGAAGCATTTTCATTGGTGTTATCGATTTAATCTCTGTTGGGATTTAGCCAATAAAAACAAAGGGATAATGTACAGCGAGACAGTTATCACCCTGACGGGGGAAATGACCTACTCGCTGTACATTATCTTATTCTTACACGGCTGCTTACTAAACGAATCATTTATAAAAATAGATACATGCAAAAAAATACATATATAAATTGTATTGATTTAAATAGGATTTGATAGATTTACAATATTTTTATTGCAATCGATTGATTATTGTAAATAAAAATAGTCACCTAGAAATAGCGTTCATAGCAATAGTCTGATAGTCAATGCTATAAAAAAATACTAGACCGCTGAATGCCCTGATTGACCAATCAGAATCGAGTATTCATCAAAGCTATGTAATACAATTACATAATCTAGGGTTAGGTAATTATGACAATATACAATGGACCAAAAGACCCTGCTACACAGTGCAGCATGATACTGAATAATAGGATTATGTATAGAATGTGTGTGTGTGTGTGTGTGTGTGTGTGTGTGTGTGTGTGTGTGTGTGTGTGTGTGTGTGTGTGTGTGTGTGTGTGTGTGTGTGTGTGTGTGTGTGTGTGTGTGTGTGTGTGTGTGTGTGTATTACAATGTATACTTTGCTTGCGGAACTGTGTAGGTATTACACGAGTCATTTAGTTTGATCCACAGCTTTACGGCTTAAAGGGCGTGTAGGGAGCTGGGGAGAGGGCGGGGCTAGTGGAGGGAGGGGCGGGGCTAGTGGAGGCAGGGGTGTGGCTAGAAGAGAGAGGGGTGTGTAGGGAGAAGGGGAGGGGCGGGGCTAGTGGAGGGAGGGGTGTGGCTAGTGGAGGGAGGGGTGTGGCTAGAAGAGAGAGGGGTGTGTGGGGAGAAGGGGAGGGGCGGGGCTAGTGGAGGGAGGGGTGTGGCTAGTGGAGGGAGGGGTGTGTAGGGACCAGGGGAGGGGGCGGGGCTAGTGGAGGGAGGGGTGTGTAGGGAGCAGGGGAAGGGCGGGGCTAGTGGAGGAAGGGTGTGTAGGGAGCAGGGGAGGGGGAGGGGCGGGGTTAGTGGAGGAAGGGGTGTCTAGGGAGCAAGGGAGGGGTGTGGCTAGTGGATGAAGGGGTGTGGCTAGTGGAGGGAGGGGTGCGGCTAGTGTAGGGAGGGGTGTGGCTAGTGGAAGAAGGGTGTGTAGGAAGGGGTGTGGTTAGTGGATTAAGGGGTGTGGCTAGTGGATGGAGGGGTGTGGCTAGTGGAGGAAGGGGTGTGGCTAGAGGAGGAAGGGTGTACATGAGGAGGCTAGAAGCTGAACTGCGGAACACAGCTGGGTATGTGAGGGGCAAACAGGTTTCGGGGAGATGCAAGTGTCTGTGTAAAGTACAAAAATAAGAAAAAGAAAGGAAGGAAAAGAGAGGAATAGCAAGGGCTCTGAAACACACGTCACGCACTGAAGGTGACTCTATGTTTGTGCACACGCCGGGCGCGGCAAACATAGGGACAAACCTTGGTTCTCCTGGCATCCAGCAGCTGGCGTGGACAGGATGAACGGAAACAAACAAATATACAAAAAGGATGGTGAAGCACAGCGTCAAAAAGCAGGAGGCAATAGAGAGCCAACCCCCCCCCCCCTCGTCCTCTGGGCTAGGCGTCCTGGTTCATCCTGTCCCAGTCCTCCTGATCGATAATCAATATGGCTTAGTCACACACACACCCTGTCACAACGCGTCTTGATCAATAGGACCTTTCTGGAAAGAGCAAAACGTGTCACATTGTTTTTATATGTTTCTCATATCCGTTAATGGTCATTACCGAAACTTAGAGATATGTAAATGGTAAGGTAGAATGAGCTTAATGGGTAATGATGTTGTTTCTGAGATTTCTTAGATTATTATATAATTATATAATTATATTGTTTAGGCTTATGTGTAACTATTGCATTTGCTTTGAGCGTGCACATTTCAACCCAGCAGGGGGCAATGTTTATCTATCCAAGAGGAGAAAAGGCTGTACTGGACCGGTACCTTTATCACCCCAAGGATGCAGCTTTATGTAAGATCAGTGGCGTGGCAAGGAACTTAGGGCACTGCTACTACAATTTTTCTTACTTTTCACCTTCACTACTCTTGTACCTGTATCTGCATCTAGCTGACAGCATATTGCAATATATATATATCAAATCGATATAACATTGAAGTACATTTAACTCCATATCATCACAACAAATGTGCCATTATGGCTTAAAGGGATGCGCCGAACAAATCTGTAAATTGGCCATTTCCTCTCTTACCCCTATTCAGACGAGTCGCTTAATTCCAACATCATTGTGCGTCCAGAAGGTGAGTTTGCTGGGTTAGTAAGAGCAGAGCCCTATGGGGGCGCTGTTGAGGCACTTTCATAAACCAAGGTGGCTGCCGCTGATATAGCACACGTTTCGTTGCTCTGATTGGTTGTAGGTATTTGGAGGCATTTCCGTCTGCAGCCGTTGATAACGCTCCTTGAAAATCGACAAACGGACTAATACGGTTCCAGACTAATACGGATTTGCGAATTGCTCTGGTGACGTCAGGCTAAGAGGAAGCAGTCCAACTGCAGCAATTCAAATGACTAGGGTGTAAATTCGTAGTTTTTCCCCTTTTCATAAGAGACATTTCTAATGAAATAAACATTCATTCTTAAAGGAGCATCTTATATCAGCCAAAAATGATTATACCGGTAGATCCTGTCTATTACTCTGAACAGATTAAATCATTAAATGATTTGAAAGAAATGTTTTCTGTTAATTTAAATATTGTGTATCCACATTTACATTGGGCTCAGAGAACAGAAACCATTTAAAGCTAATGGTTTAAAGCAAACATATAATTTTATATGCATTTAAAATAGGGGGATGCCAGAAAAACTGATCTTTTCTGATATTTATAAAATCAAAAAGCTGTAACTTTAAATTGTTTTGTGATCTTGACGCTTCGGAGACATTTCAGTTCATTTTAACAGTAGATCTCCTCGCAACAGTAAATATTATCTATAATTAGAAAATACTACTGTAAAGCAAACATATTAAACTTGATAGGATGTAGATGTAGCTCCACTCACTCTGTGTGTGGGTGTATAGTTGTGTGTGCGGGCATTACCATCTAAAATGCTGTGTCCAGCTCTGAAGAGCTGAGTCAGAGCCGCCTACGTCTACCTCATGTGTGTTCGGCCTGACAACATACAACTAAACTAGAGTATTTTTTCATTAACACAAATCATTACACAGCAATATATCTTAAAGGCCTGGCATATTGACTTAAACTGTCCTTCAGTCCTTCATTCTGCATTCAAGCTCACAACTCACAACAAACACACAACACAAATTCCAAAATGTAATTCTTGTTCTTAGCATGAGAATGGCACAGGTACAACAAATAGTACAAAACTATTGTGAGAGCAGCATGTGGTGTTGAATATTTATATTTAAATATCGTGCTATAAAAGTCATGGTTTGGTATTATATAGTATTTCCAAGATGCTGCGATCCAATCACCTACATATTTCATTAAAGAGATGGGATTAAAGAAAAGAGACAGATCTTTTTACTGTCAGCCAGAATGTCATTCTTACAATAACCTGGCACATTGTCCGTCTGTTCTTTCACCGCCCTTCACCCTTTTCCCTCCTCCTCCTCCTCCTCCTCCTCCTCCTCCTCCTCCTCCTCCTCCTCCTCCTCCTCTTCCTCCTCTTGGCGCTGCCTCCATGTTCAGACCAGCGCTCAGAGCAACATAAGGGACATAACACGCTGCTTCCCGTGGGCTAACTTGAAACGACTACTCAAAAGTACAAATAAAACCGATTGATCTTTTTGACTGGTTGTGTAAACAACCACTGCCGGTTGGAGCTGTGCGAGGTGTCTTGACATGCGGCTAAGCGATTCTTTCCGTTGCCATTCAATACTTACAATACAAGAGTCTACACAGCTTATGATGAGTACAGGGAAACAGTTGTCTTTTAGTATTCACTCGCCGGTGCATCTCCAATGAAAGAGCCAAAATGAGTCTCAACACGGTCAAGACCCTACAGACAGTGATGACTAAAGTATGTGCATGCAACCGCTCTCTCATACGCGCACACACACTGCCACACAAGCACACGTCCTCACATGCACAGACATATGCAGTCACACATTCCATATTCAAGATTAAAAAGGACAATAACGCGATGCTTGGCTTTGGCCACGCTCTACCAGACTATCGGAGCCATTCTGGTTCCATATTTCACCACATTTATTTTCACTGTCTGGCGTCATGTGGCAAGAAAACATTCCTCAAAGCTTCAGCAGAAATCATGTCAAAGGAGGGGATGGCCGGCCTCCATTTTGGATACTGAGTTGATGAGGGCTGACTGTCAGCAGCAGATATGCCACGCTCAAGCTCACACAGTTTCCTCTAGCATCCTCAGCGTAGCATCAGGCTCACACAGTATCCTGTAGAATCCTAAGTGTAGCATCAGGCTCATACAGTATCCTGTAGCATCCTCAGCGTAGCATCAGGCTCACACAGTTTCCTCTAGCATCCTCAGCGTAGCATCAGGCTCCTACAGTATCCTGTAGCATCCTAAGCGTAGCCTCAGACTCACACAGTATCCTGTAGCATCCTAAGTGTAGCATCAGGTTCATACAGTATCCTGTAGCATCCTAAGTGTAGCATCAGGCTCACACAGTATCCTGTAGCATCCTAAGTGTAGCATCAGGCTCATACAGTATCCTGTAGCATCCTAAGTGTAGCATCAGGCTCATACAGTATCCTGTAGCATCCTAAGTGTAGCATCAGGCTCACACAGTATCCTGTAGCATCCTAAGTGTAGCATCAGGCTCATACAGTATCCTGTAGCATCCTAAGTGTAGCATCAGGCTCACACAGTATCCTGTAGCATCCTAAGTGTAGCATCAGGCTCACACAGTATCCTGTAGCATCCTAAGTGTAGCATCAGGCTCATACAGTTTCCTCTAGCATCCTAAGTGTAGCATCAGGCTCATACAGTATCCTGTAGCATCCTAAGCGTAGCCTCAGACTCACACAGTATCCTGTAGCATCCTCAGTGTAGCATCAGGCTCACACAGTATCCTCTAGCATCCTCAGCGTAGCATCAGACTCACACAGTATCCTCTAGCATCCTCAGCGTAGCATCAGGCTCACACAGTATCCTCTAGCATCCTCAGTGTAGCATCAGGCTCACACAGTTTCCTCTAGCATCCTCAGCGTAGCATCAGGCTCACACAGCATCCTATAGCATCCTAAGTGTAGCATCAGGCTCATACATTTTCCTTTAGAAGCCTTAGCGTAGCATAAGGCTTGCAGTTTCATCTCGCAGGCTTAGCATGATAGTAGGCTAACACAGTTTCAGCCAGCAGCCTTAGCATGATAGTAGGCTAACACAGTTTCAGCCAGCAGCCTTAGCATGATCGTAGGCTAACACAGTTTCATCCAGCAGCCTTAGCATGATAGTAGGCTAACACAGTTTCAGCCAGCAGCTTTAGGAGACCATCACTCACCCTTTTTGGATAATTCTGAAAGATTTCAATGATTGAACTGATAATGTAAAACTACTTGAGGAGTTGGATTGGATAATAGTTCATGCTTAGGTTGAGCAAAGACCATAGTATTAAAATGCCAGTGAACCCAAAATCGTGTTTTCTTTATTATTTTAAACGTGTTAAGTGTGTCTTTTATGATGTTGCACATAGTATTATATGCTATTTTGTCCATGTTATTTGAAATACAACCGGAACTAAGAAACAACTGGCGTAAAATCCTTAGTTTTTGCCAGTTAGTGAACCTTCTGCTCCACTCCGAACCAACATCCCGTTCTTTCGTGCTGTGACGACGAAGGAAGAGGCTGTGCTATTCCCACGGATGTGTGGATGTGTGGAGCTCTGTTTTGGGCTGCGGTTCATTTTGTTGGCTGCGTCCGAGAGAGGGTTAAGCTTCTCGATCACTTCTAGTATAACTCCACGGTTTGTGGCGCATTTCATGTACAACATCAATCATTATAATGCTTGTTATGACCCGTGGTGATAGTTACAAGTTACACGTGTTTGTGTTTATGTCCCCTACCAATGTTCATGTTGCATTGTGTGGGGGCCTGTCGTGTTTATGTTTCAGTGTTGATTGGATGCTAAGTTAATTTGGTGTTTGTGCTTAGTGTGTGGATGTGCTCCCTGCTGATTGGCTTGCCAGGTAGCAGCTAGGTTTAAAGATCAGCAGCGAATCACACGTCTCCTCCTTCTCAGCCACAGGGGTTGTGTGTTCATGTGTGTGTTTGTGCTCCTAAATGACCATTTGGTTCAGTTAAATGTTAAATAAATCACCCGTTTGGATTCATGTATTTGTGTGAATCAGAGTAGAGAGGGGACAAAGTCACCGTAATCCGTAACCCTGGGGATAACATGTGTCCCCCCCCCCCCCTCCCCCCTCCTTCCTAGAACGCAGTCCAAAGTGTTTGAATACAAGCTGAAACAGCGGGTTCACTTAGAGAAAACCCCATGCTTGAGCTCCGGGTGAAGAGTGCGAGGCAGTGTAGAATGTGTGTGTGTGTGTGTGTGTGTGTGTGTGTGTGTGTGGGGGGGGGGGGGGGGGGGGGGGGGGGGGGGAAAGGTGCTAAATGCTATAAAATGAGAATCTTCCTCTATTTCAACTGTGCACGGGCTATTCGGTACCGCTGTACAAATGATAAAATATACGGGTTATTGTGAATATTATTGTGATATGTATTGTAATATTGGGAATACCGTTATTTACCGAGACACAGTTGATTGAAGTAGCATGACTTCCTTTTAGAACAGTCCCACTGCAATGGTGACTACACGGCATGGCGAGCAGCAAGCAGCAGTGGGAAGCCTCCAGAACTGTCCACTGTTTGAACAGGTGTCGTTTGAATAAAGCAGGGAAATATTTGCATCCAAGATACATATTTCTCGCCTTGAATGTTTTCATATTAATTGGCCATCACGAGAAGTTGGCAGCTGTCATGGCATGGACAGCAGTGCTCTCATGAATACCCATGAGTGAATTAGTGACATGGATCTAAATGGTTCAAGATGTAATTAACGTATTACCATGAAAAAGTATGTCTTCTTATGCACCATCAGAAAATAACCATGATGGAACATTAAAAAGAAGATAGCCTCATCTATCACTGTTTTATGGAAAGTCCCCACTGACTCCATAGACGTTGCGTCTGTGAAGTTACTAAATCGCGCCCCTGGCGAATGCCTCCTATCTTCAGCCAAGTGGCGTATCTTCTCACTAGAACATCTTTGCTGACAATTTGGAATGACATATTTTGGCTTCAGGACGTAAGAGGCCCCGGAAACTAGAGAGGATTGGGACGAGCAACCTTTTGTCAAATATTTCCCCATAGTTATTGGGAACCGGACAAACATAAGCGGACCTCCTGACATAGCCAACGAGCCCCTCCTTCTAGAAAAGAAGGCTTAGGCAACATCCACTACATTAGTGAATTCACTCACATGAATGAACTTCCTTGATGTAGGTCCGACGGCGCAGGAGAGTGAGGGGTGATATTGGGGTCCTGGCCTTTTGTCGAGCGCACAAAGGCCTCGGTTACGCGTGTCTTTTAAATGAGACGTTTGTGCTTTCCCAAACGTTCAAGCATGGGCCCCACAGCCATGAGAGAACAGCGGGTTCTGTGACCGGTTCAGAGTTACTTTCATACTCAACATTCATTTGACGTCGAGTTCCCGAATGTTGTAGGCTAACATGCCTTTTCGAATATGAACCTCTCTTTACTTTGCCGTGGAAACAAACGCTCTCCTCATACCTTACATCTTTACGTGGCGTTGAGGTTCAGTTTAACGTGCGCACCCAACCGCGCAAAGGCTAAAACATGCGAGAGTGCGACTCCCAGCGCTTCGATGCTACATGCGCGCGAGGGCCATCCCGGCGAGAACATTATTTGATTATTTGATCTCATGTACTGGCGAATGATTACAACTGATAATCATAATTGAAGGTGAGTTTAGACCCTTTCGTCTACGGGCTCTGCTTGCCGTGCATTGGTTCTGTCATTGGCAGTTCGTTCCACTGTCTGACAACCACACAATGCTTTGCTTAGAGTCTTACTTGAAATGCTACCATGTAAGAATCTACTTGAAACCAAGTTTTATTGTAGCGATATAAAACACAATTGATCAGACTGTAAGTTGTTTACTAATCACGCCAACAATTTCAGCAGCCTGTATACATTTATCATCCTAATGTCTGTAGTCATTTTGTGTTGGTTTAAGCATAGAGGTTGTGTGATGAAGGGAAAACAGACACGCAAGTGTCTGCTCTATTTCTCTTGTTGTATCTTCAAGTTGAATTTCACATGGACCAAGCAAACCCCTTCTTATTGGCTGACGCCTTGCAATCCAACCCAAAAAGTGGATCCATGTCCAACTTGTTCTGAACCCCCTGGTCGCTTCCTTCTTGCCCTGTGGCTCGCTTCGCTCCTCCCAACTTCGCTCCTCCCAACTTTGCTCCTCCCAACTTCGCCCCTCCCAACTTCGCTCCTCCCAACTTCGCTCCTCCCAACTTCGCTCCTCCCAACTTCGCCCCTCCCAACTTCGCTCCTCCCAACTTCGCCCCTCCCAACTTCGCCCCTCCCAACTTCGCTCCTCCCAACTTCGCTCCTCCCAACTTCGCTCCTCCCAACTTCGCCCCTCCCAACTTCGCTCCTCCCAACTTCGCTCCTCCCAACTTCGCCCCTCCCAACTTCGCCTTCTTCCATTGAAAAGGCATTGGATCGCGCCGCCTCGGGAGCCAAGGCAAAAGCCAAGTGTGACAGCTTCTATAGACTCTAAAGAGGAAGCTTTAGGAACATCATGGTTTTTGCTTCATTTGTTTGAAGTGCAGAGAATAAAAAAAACATGGGGGTTTCATTTGTGGCCTCGTTTTATAAATCTGTGGCCTCGTTTTATAAATCTGTGGCCATGTTTTATCATTTTGTGGCCACGTTTCGTTATTTCGTTCCCTCTAAATAATTATTTAATTCCTCTTGTTATATGAATTTGTTCCCTCAAAATAATTATTTTGTTCCCTTGTTTAGTTGTTTTGTTCCCTCAAATTAGTTCAATTTGTTCCTTCATTAACTTAATTCTCTTTTCACACTCACGGGCCTTGATCAAATCGAAATGATCTTTTTGGGCACAAAAACGTCACTGAAATGAAAGCAGTTAAACTATCTTTTATAGTCTATGAGATCAACCATAGAGTTATATGGTGATCATGGCGACACAAGGCGTCGCAAAGGTTTATGGGATGTATCATATTTATAATAAAAATATATTATAAATATTACAAATTGTAACATATGCAGTACGTAGATCCATCTGTCTATTTCATCTACAAATTTAAACCAAGATTTCTCAATTTCATGCGATTTTTCATTGCGATATAAACTTGATGTGTATATGGTGAAAGGGGGGTTACCGCAACATAGCTAGTGAATGCAGAAGGTTTTTGCAAGCGTACAATTCTTCAACCGCAGATCCCAGGGAGATCAGCGCTTTATGCTCCCCTGGATCCAACAAGCACGCTGTTGTAACGTTGAGCCGAGAGTGGCAGTGTCTACTGTGGGGGCTGACGAGATGCCTCTGTGCTGCTGAGAACGCTTGGACACAGCAAGAGATAAGGGGGGAGGGGGGGGTACTCCACAATCAGCTGCCAGTTAACTTACAGCCACTTAAATCACTTTGGTGTGCTGTTTATTTTGCTGCATTATTCGCTCAATTACGCTGACAAGAGAAAGCGAAACAAGGTTTAGGTGACTGCAACAAAGCCGGCACGTCCGTAGCTCGATGGAGGCCTGTGTGTGCTCAGCAACTCCCAAACGAGACAGTAAACTCTGTGTCGTTCACAGTTACAGCTCATCCCTTATTATAACCGGTGCTTCATTTGTGAAACAGGAGGTGCCGGCACACAGAGCTGATCCGGCAGGTGGGGGGGGAAAGTATGCACAAAACACATCAAAACTGTGATGCCTGGCTGCTGTGCTAAAACTAAACAAGAATGACTCTTCTGACATGACAATGGAGCCTGGTAAACACTATCTGCCCCCAACGACGGCAATGATAATTGCCCATACTCGTTGTTGCTGAGGGTATCCGAATTAGCTCTGAGGTTTTACCGTACTGAACAGTTACAACTAATCACTTTTTCTATCAATTCTGCTTACTTAAGACTGGCACGTTTTCTTGGCTAAAAATAAGAATACCTTTTTCTCAAGACAACCATAATCCATTTATCAATGTACATCTTTAACTCCTATGGCAACCTAAGGACAAGTGCAGCAGTGAAGAGGGGGATGTGCATCAGGATACTATTAAGAAACCAAAGAGCTGTAAGTACACGCCCTGTTCCAAGGGACTGACTGAAAGGCAGAGGAACAACGTCCGACAGGAAGATCTCCTGATTTAGTCTACGCAGACGGATGACTGGAATTCAGAGTGAGAGAAGGGAGAGCGTGAACGGAGACGCAGACAGCGGGCTGAAGGAGCCTTTTAGTTCCTTGCGACTAAAAGCTCTGGGTACCTTGGGTGGAAACGCGGCCATGGTTGGCATATTAGAAGCTTGATTGACGTTAAAGGGTATTTTAAAGTCTACGTTAGGGAGAAAACAGACTAATTAAAGAAAGTGTGTGTGTGCCCTAAAAGCTCTTTCCAGAAAGGTTCCCAAATTATATATTTTTTAAAAACACAGACTGGCTGAATGTGTCTGTGGGAGAAAAGAGTTACAAGAACATTGAAAAGAGTGCAAGAATACACGATCACATAGCACATTGTCACTTATAAGATAATGCATTATGACTGATTATTTACTAATAACTGGGTCGTACCTGGTTCTCCTCATGAGTCACCCTCATCTGCTCCTTCAAGATGGACGTCCGCGCAGCCTCTTCTTTCCGCATGATGCGCTCCTTCTTGAGCTCGGGGCTCCAGAAGCTCTTGATGCTGTTCGTGGAGGAGCCCAGCTTACTGTCCTTCAGGTCAAGCTCTCTGCGCAGCAGCTCGTTCTCCCTCTGCATGTCCCTGAACTGGGCCTGCATCTCCAGCAGCTCCCCCCCACTGCTCCGCACCGCCTGCCTCAGCAGAGCGGATGGCACCCCCTGGTGGTGGTGGTGGTGGTGCAGCATGGAGAGGGAGCCCAGGTCACTGTAAGACAGAAGGTCACCATGGGGCAGCCCCACCGAAGCGATGTTGGGACTGCTGCCCATGGCTGTGACGCGGCCCCCGTACATGGCCCGGCTGGTGGCCCTCCCCAAGGTCATGGTGCCCTTCGGGTAGGTGGCAGTGGAGCCCACGCCCTCATGGTCGCTCAGGTACATGGGCCCCGAGGTGGCGTAGGCCGCATTGAGGGACTGGATGTTCTCCATGGAGAGCGTCTTGCCCCCCGCACCACCCCCGCCCCCACTGTTGGCCCTCCGGTGGCCCAAACGGGGCGACCTAGGCAGGCGCGGGGACCGTGCGGGGCTGCTCTCTATATGGCCTACTGCCCTGGCACTGCCGTACATGTCCTGGGTGTGCAAGATGTGGCCACCAGGGAGTCCTTGCCAGGGGCGCGCTGCGATGAGACTGCTCTTGCTCGCCGAATTGCATACGACTTTGCTTTAATTCACGCATGAACGGGTGGGGTGCTTTGGAGTCCGATCTGGGGAAGCAAAAGAAAAGCAATCGTGAGAGACATTAGGGATGTACATTTTTTTATTTTTATAAAAGACTGTTAGACTATTAAGGAGCAGGGGGGAGATAGTTAAAGACTATTCCACTTTTAAGGAGCAGGTAGGATTTAGAAAAGGGCTAATCAACTATTAAGGAGCAGTAAGGAGTTAGCTAAAGACTAAGCAACGGAGACACAGGTGGATGTTCGTTGCAGACTAAGAAGGTAGGTAGGTTTCTTGCTCAGCAATGCTCTATATGTATTTCACTATGAGACATATGTTCTAGCCTGCCCTGAATTAGAATGAAGAAGTGCATCACCCATTGAGCTAGAGACGGAGATCTCCCCTGCATTAATGTACAACAATCTGGAGGGATGGCTCCCTGAGGTTGGGACGTGCCTGAGTCACTGCCGAGCGGCCTGCTGTCACATTTTGTTTGGCTCAGACTCTATGTGATCCCACCGGGAGACCCAGCATCACTCTGGCTTCCCTCATGCAAACCATTCATCTATGTCCTATTAATACCCAGCCCATCAAATGCTGAAAGAGATATGAGCGTTGGGTCGATGCTTACAAAGTTTCGCCAGGTCGAGAGAAAGTCATTGGAGACCAGACTTTACTTTGGCACTTTAGGAAAAACTATATTTAAAAATTGTATTGAGATATCTGTGACTCCAAACTAAGGTTATGTTTTTGCCCATTGTTTTTGCCAATGTGGTTTGTTTGAGTCGTGAAAAAACCACGATATGGAATAATTGAGAGCTACAACAGCAACAATCATGTAGTGGAGTTAGCAGGGAGATACTTAACAAGGACGTATAATTCATAAATATATACCATCCTAAAAGAATATGATCAGTTATAGAGGATGAGAAGGATAAGGAAAGTGACAGTGTGCATGACAGTGACCCAGATTAGGAGAAAGTTACCCGAATCTTTAGAAAGAAAGGAAAAGACTGCAATACATGTTGGTTGGTGAACATAGATTCCTGGGGCAGTTCTACTCTAGAGGCTGATTGTTCATTAAAATACTGACAAGTCTATGGTAAAAATAGAACCATCTGCCAAATGTGAATTATCACTTTAAGAGGATGGTGATTCGCTGGCTGGAAACGGTACATTCTTCCTTCCGGGTGATACTTGACTCTCCTTCACCAGTTGCCATGGTGAGCATTGGTGACATCTGGGCCAACAAAGATAAAAGCACCTGGCCAGTTTTATATAAGAATGGCAAAAAAAAAAATACCTACAGACCAATATCTGTCCAATTCCAACAAAAGAAAAAGTATAGACAAAGGCGATGCGGATGCTCTTGCCTTTTGAGCCAAGATGGCCACAAGATGGCCACCGACCTCTTCCCCAACCTACTATACAAGCATGTCTTAGCCAACATTTCTGTTGTTTATTTATAGAAACAGATGCATTATTTACAGATTTCCTACAGCTTTTGAGCCTGTCGATTGCTGAAGAGACGATAAGACAAACATCTACACGTGCATCCTCACACAACTCAGAGCATGCAATGTTACCACTTTTTGACTTAGTATTGTGTTGTCTTAAGGTAGCACTCAGTGGTGTAGTATACTGTAGCTGACTTTCTAATACTTTATACATAACTGGTAACAATATAGATCTGTGACAGAAATTTGTTTTCGCAAATACCGGGTCGAGAGATGTGACAGCAAACTGAACAAACATTGTCGAACATGCAGAGGGGAATAGGGCAGCGGGTAATGTGTGTGTGTGTGTGGCGAGTGTGTGGTTGAGCGAGTGGGAGCGAGCGAGCGCCAGAGAGTGAAGGTGAATGAGAATGGAGCAGCGGAAAAGGTCAGCCGTGACATTGTCAGTCTGGCAACATGTGTAGGCTATCAGTAACAAGGCTCCCTTTTTGGACTGGTAGTTCTCGGCAGGCTGGCAACTGTAAAAGTAGATCTTGGTTCAAACAAATGTTGGGCGCCCCCGGTGTAGAGCCTAGGCTACAGACCGTACTACTTGTAAACATGGTTGTGGCGTGGATCACATGCGCAGTGCAATGAAAGTCAATCATTTCATTTCGCAGTCACTAGTCCTGCAAAACATAGCGTAGATCAGTGTTTTTCAACCTGTGGTACATGGAAAACTGCAGGTGGTACGAGGGATTTTATTCCTAAAATAGACAATTTATAACAATAGAAAACATTATAAAGATAATTGAAAATAAATATATTAATCATATTCTTCACTAAATATAGTATTATGGCTTGTTATTTATATTTAAAAAAATTCCATCCATATGTTTTCCGTTGCAATGTTGTGCCAAAGTGTGTGCTTTCTAAATAAACACACTGGGGGCATAAGCAGGTTGCTGACTTTTTCCTCACACTGGCCATGGCCTTCTTGCACTAATAATTGTGCATGAACAGGGCGCTGGCAAACTTTGAGAGTTTGTGAAATGGGGCAAGGCAGTGTGGGGCACTACAGACAAGAGCGAGGCAGGTCATCAGATCTGTCATAGGAGGTACGCTGAATAGAATACACCAGAGAAGAATTCATTTAAAGATCAAAACATGGTATGCCATATTAAAGGCCTCTATTTGGACTATGAGATAGCAGATTGTGTCCAGAAGCAGTCTCCGTCCCCAGCAGCCAGAACCCTCCGAAAGACTGGCAAATTAACCTCTGATGCCAGATACATGACACACATAGATTCTAAGGCCAAATAAATGCTTTTGCCAAATAGATGTAATGCCACATAGATGCTTACGTCACACAGACGCTAAGTTAACACCACATACATGACACACATAGATGCTAACGCCATAGAAATGCTAATGCCACACACATGACACACATAGATGCTAACGCCATACAAGTGCTAATGCCACACACATGACACACATAGATGCTAACGCCACATAAATGCTAATGCCACACACATGACACAGATAGATGCTAACGCCATATAAATGCTAAGGCCACATACATGACACTCATAGATGCTAACACAGCCTTTTAACCCCACTTGGACATTAACACACTCCCTTTTTGCACAATCTTCAGTTGGAGTTTTGATTGTTTTGGAGGGTTGATGGTTGGCAAGTTGATGAATGTTTTTTTTTCTCTAAATTAAGAAGATTGTTGCATTAGGATTTATGTGAATTGGCAGCTGTGGTTTATGGCAGCCACTGTTTAGAAGTTTATGAAATGTCCACTTTTAACACCACTGACACACATTTACCTTATTTGAGAATGGAGGGAGAGAGAGCGAGAGCGAGAGAGAGAAGAGAGAGAATAGCGTGGACAAAAACACAGTCCACAAAGTATCCTGTAAAAGTTGTGCCCCACTATCGACCATAGTCCAAGGAACAATTGTGTGGTCACTGTCAATATAAGCACATCCCAATGTTAATGTTAAAAACAGCTTTTACATTAATTCCTGCTAATACGCCCCCTTGGCCATTCTAGGACTTCGCTTCCATTTTAATTAAGGATTAAGGTGCACCCACATGTGTAAGAAATAAGTGGGCAGCCAGCTGCTGTTACAAAGAGCCAAGGAAACATCAGCAGCCATTGTTAGATAACCTGAGTCCAGAGACGGGTGGTGTGGAAACACAAGATAGCGTATATGCAGATGCTCTGAAACCAAGATTTGCCTTTGGCGCTATTGGCCTACTGAGCATGGCTACTAGGCGAGCTTACGGCTGGATTGTATTTCTGAAAGGCAACTGTGCCATTTACACGTGGCCTGATTCATGTATGACTTCATAGAGTAAACAGAGACAATGGCCACGTATGAAAGCATTTGATCTTTTAAATAGAAACAACCTCCATAGTTGTTGTGAAAGCTTAGCTTGTAGAATACATTTTGATTTGGTAGTTATATTTGAACTGTGAACTAGTCTTTACGCCTTTAAACAACCGACAATATATATGTGACAGTGCAGTTGTCGACAGTTGTTGACTGGATTAAAAGTATATTCATCTATATTTCAGGGGAAGAACATTCTCATTTCTAAAATGCTCAAGGCTACCAAAGAATGCTAAATAAATGTTCAGCTACACAACCAAAAAAAAAACTTGGAAGTATTTCTATATTCATATTTGCATTATCTTCATCCTACTTAAAACCAAGAAAACCTGTATTATTCTTCAGAGGGTTATTCTAGTGTGTACTACTGAATGTTCTGGACGCCACTATGACAACCCACGGACATCCCCCCCCCCCCCCCCCCCCCCCCCCCCCCCCCCCCCCGGGTTAAGGGACTGGTCAATTGAAGAAGGCCACATGTGGATAAGGTAAGGGCACTCTTCAAATGTGCTCTTTATCAAGAGAGCACTTGTGGCTACATTTTAGGCACTAGGAGGCAGAACAAATCCCGTTTTAGAGGCCTGACCAGGTTAGAAAAGGGCTTCTTCTAGCATCCCACCCCATTAATGCTGTCACAGAGGATGCCATGAGACATATGCGACGGACACTTCCTCTCCAATTAAACACTGTAATAGCACATTTCGAGAAATATTAGGAAATGTGCCTATCTGTCTTCCACGGGAAATATTGACAACTTCAACTTACATAACAAACGTGACTAAATATCCACTGGAAAGGCCTACGTGTGTGGGGTCCGGCTCCACGGGGCTGTTCCCCGAGTGGCGGAGCGGACCAATTACGATTTCAACCCGGTAGCGACGCACAGCGCAACGCGTTCTTTCTTCAAAGAAATCACTACGACAGAATGAAGCTTTTAAAACCCCCCAATCCTCAGCGTCCATCCATCCAGGCAACGACCACTGAATGGCAATTATTCCTTCTTTTTTTTTTTACTCGCAGACGCTTCCCAAACCTCCAGGCAATGGACGCAATCCTCATTAAAACACGGATGCGTACAGTTTGTAGTATTGCGTGGTGAACATTCAGTCATTATTTGGACGGATACGCAGCGATTGTACCTTTTTATCGATGATAAATCTTGCCCATCGCTTCGCGAGACGACATCGTCTTGCCTCCATTCACACCATCTCCATCCTGCACTGTCATTGGCTGGCAGCGGACACGCGCAACCCTCCTCTACAGGGAGCAGCATCATCACCACCGCAAGTGGCAGCTCGCGAGCAGGAGGGGATGGGCGGATGTGATGCGCGAGTCTCTCCTGCACGGATTGTGAACATCCGCTCGGAAACACTTAACTAGTCACACTGGTCTTTAATGCAGTTTACAAGTCGCTCTACTGCACAGCTTGACAACTGGGATGTGTCCATCTTTCGCTTATTTTTTTTTCTTCCAGTTGGAACGGATGGAAGACGTCAAAAGCATTGACTATATAATGCCCCACAGACTGGACCGTTTTTATTATCATAACTATACAAACAGATGTAGTCCTGTCATTGTATTAGCCATTATTGGTTAAGAGATGTCAAAACGAGAACTAGGCCTACCATTCAAATAGACCACGCCTAATCTTTGGATGTGTTCCATATGAGTCACTCTATTTTACTGTCACTAACCGTAACCCCTTTTTTGTTCGTTTTGCTTTTAGACACAATTGAGTTATAGGCCTAATTACGTGAAACGTTCACGGTGATACATATTTGAATGGTGCGCCACAGAGACAAGCATGTTGGAAGTGGAGGCATTGGTCAGCTATCATTTCCCCATTTAAAGTCAACTGCGAAATCTCAATCTCATGTTTGAAGTAGCACACCAACTACAACACAATTATATAATACTGATTATTGATAAGAAGAATGGTTTACCGTGAAAATGATTCACCTCTCAAGATGAAGCCAGAGGATAGGTCTGGCACTTCCTTCCATTGGGAGGGATGGCGAGTGTTATGGGACTATTGATCCCCTATGAGGCAGCAGCAGTGTTCAGGACTGGGTTAGTCTTTGGATTGTGTCATTGTCAAGAGTTGTGTATTGATTATGCAGTCAGCAATACTATCTACAAGTCAAACAAAGTAAATAAAGAGTCTGTGGGACAGCTCGGAGTGATATATAATAATAAATGATAGATAATAAAAGGTAGAGTGGTAAGAGAATAAAAATAAGGAGTGATAGAGGACATAGATATAAGTGATTGAGAAAAACTATAAACAAAAGAGAATAAAGATAAGGGGTGATTAAAGACAAAGTCAAGGCATGATATAGATCATGAAGATAAAGTGTAATAGAGAATACAGATAAGTGATAGAGAATAAAGATAAGTGATAGAGAATAAAGATAAGTGATAGAGAATACAGATAAGTGATAGAGCAGAAAGATAAGAGTGATACAGAATAAATAAAAAGAGGTGAAAGAGACTAAAGATAAAGTAGTGATAGAGAATAAATGACAAGTGATTCAGGTTAAAGATAAGTGATACAGAATTGATGTGATAGAAAATATAGATAAAGTGTGAAAGAGAATAAAGTAAGGAAGTGATAAGAGAATAAAGATAAAGTTGTTAGCTTGAGGTAACAGGCGGACCCAAACTCAGCACGCAGACACTTGGTAGGGTCCAAAAGAATTGACTGCCACCAGGGGTTCAAGCAACGAGAGCTGAGGGTGGGGTGGGGGTGGGGGTGGGAGACAGGTTGAGGCTCCTTCAGGGTTGAGGTGAACCAAAGAAGAAGGAAAGAACCACAGGCAGCATGGAGGCCAGCGGACCTTACCACTGGTAGTGATGGTACGATCTGAAGAGGAAAGCCAGGAGTGATATGCTGCAGAGATGATTGGATGATTTGGTTAAGGTGTGCCTGCCAGGAGAGCAGGATCAGAAGAGAATCCACTGGGGGGGGAGACAAGGAAAAACAGTTCCTCAAGTATTGAGGAACCATAACAAAAGTAGTGAGGTGTTGTAGAGAATATGGAAAAGAATGATAGAGATTATTGATAATGAAGTGATAGAGAATAAAGACAAACAGTTGATAGAGATAAAAGATACAGAAGTGATAGAGAATTAAGAGAAGGGATAGTGTCATGATCTGACTTTGTCTTTTTGTTATTTAGTCTTCGCTCTCCCCGTGTCCACCAGATGTCCTTCGACTTGTCCAATTACTTCATTCCCTTCACCTGTGTATCCTTGTCAATCTTCCCACCTGCACCTCATTCCCTCATCAGTCTCTCCCCATATATATATATACATGTTCACTTCCCTTGTCAGTTTGTTGTTTTTTTGTCATGTCCCTTATTCCTCGTGGTTCCCGAGTTGCAGTGTTTTGGCTGCCTGTTCACGGAGCAGAGATATGGAGTTGCTTTGTTGAAGGCCCTTTTTGTTACGTCCTGAGTCGTCTGCATTTGGATCCATCCGTCTTTGGTCCTGCTGCCCGCCATCACCCCACCCTGACAGTTCCACAATTACATAGGGTGTTCCACAGGGGCAAAAGTTGGGTCCACTTAGTTATCTTCTTTTTCTTTGTGTTTTGATTACTCTTAACAAATCACTTTTGTTTCAATACTCCCTATGCATTATATCGTTCCCCTACGAGATAGACATAATGCCCTGTAGGCTACTTTCTAATTCGCTTATTATGTTATGTTAGGGCTTCGCAATAACCACCAACACGAATACGTTTTGACAAGGGACCTCCGTCTTTATTCTCAAGTTAACCCCACAGAGAGCGTTCCTTCTTTCCCTCTCGTCCTGCACCACTACTCCACTCGCTTGACCAATAGCACCCTCTAGCGGCAGGATGCCGTAACCAGGCCACAACAGCTACATGAGAATGCAGTACAACAACAATCCGAAAACCACCTGACAGCTCGATGGAGAGTTGCTGCCCCACCGGCTCCTGGGCAGGGATACACCCGCCATCGCGTATTTTGTTCCCCGTGTCACATCGATAATGCAGAGTGCGAATATCTGTTGAATATCCAATATCTTTACAACATAAAAAAAAAGCGACGTTCAAACTGCATAAGCTGCTACTGAGATGTGTGTTTTGTTTGTGTACACGACCACAGCAGCGCCACGCTGCAACCTGTGGAAATCGTGGGGATCTCCACCACCTGGGCGAGCCACTGAACGTTGGCGAACTGACCTATTTTATAAAGAACAACAATATCTGAATACGAATCCTGCACCAAAACTATGCCAAAATACATTTTCAATTATAATATTTTTAATCGGGGGTGGGGGGGCTATGGGTTTTTAGGTGCCCATGGGCCCCGGGGTAACCACATTGTGACTAGTGGAATTAAAAGTATGGAATGCCATTTGAGCAAATGGAAAAAAAGAAAAGAAATTTGACATGTTAACACGTCAGGAAGACTTCAACACCTTAAGATGTCTCATCTGTACGGAGCCCCTTAAGGGACCTGCAATGCAATGTGAAAACAAAACTGTAGGGTGGAAAACTTTCAAAGTGAAAAAGAAGAATTGCAATTGTGTTGGGAGGTATACTTTTTTTTTCAAAACATTTCTCCCTCAAACAAGAGATCAACGTAAGCGACTCATTGAGTTGTACTTTGAGCTTGGCCTACAATATAAACAAGTCAGGGTTAGGCTCTAGAGTCTAGACATTGTTTTCCTGGCCTATTGGGGTTAGATGTATCATGCTGAGGACAGTCTGTGTATCTTATGAGTAAATCATTATAGTCAACACAATCATTATATTACAATGTAATGTAATACGTTTATGAGATGAACAGATAAAAAAATTTATTTAGCCATTTATTAGTATCATATTTTGTATAATCTAAGAAATAATGGTATCTCGGAAAACGGAATGTGAAAGTGAGATAACAATTTCAAAAGCATGCTGTAGAATGGTTACATAACCACAAGATGAATCTATAGTGTAACTGATTAAATTGCTGTGCTGTGCAACGGTGGCAGGACCACAAGCTGGCAAACAAACAAATAAAACAGTGTAAGGTATCCTTTACGAAACAAACAGAACACAACAGCTTGCCCTGTCTTGAACACTAGACTGTAGAGTCCTATTACCTACTAGAAGCTACTGCTGCTGCCACTTGAAGAAGTGATAAATACACAAACCTTTCATGCTTTGAAATGGTCCCCCCTATCGCTTTCAGTTGTGAAATCTTAATTTAAAATCATGCCCGTGCACCACTGACTTTTGAAGATAAGATATATCCATATTAACAACAATTACGTGAGATCTAAGGCTTAATAGCATTACTTGTGTGTAAACCAATAGGTGACGTTGCCGACGCAACATCCAAATATCTTATGGGTGTCAGGTATTCAATTCAGCAGTGGCCTTCTCCCCACCAGCAGGTGGCGGTGTTACAGCGGGGCAGTATTTTGTCTCCGGGTCCATCTGAACAGCAGCAGCTGTTAAACAACACTTAACACATAGCGTATGCATGTGCTATTGTACGATGCTTTGGGTTTGTTTAGAGTTGGGTTTACAGTAAAGACAGGAGGGTGTGGAGATTCTCACACTGCCCACTATGCACTGAAATAATTTACTTTGTGGTAGAGTCAAATGTATTATAATTTCCCCATTGTAATATGGGGAAATGGGGAAAAAGATTCAATGAGAACTAGAATTTGAACATTAATGAGTATATGTGGTTGTCATGGTGATTCTGAATCCCATGAAGCACTCTCTACACTTCAGCAAACCTTAATCCCTCAATTCTTTATCTTTGAAATAGTTCGCTTGAAGGGTAGATGCTACACAAACAGTTGAAGCTACACCCCCTCTCTCTCTTCTCAACTAACTAACCCCCCCCCCCCCCCCCCCCCCTCCCCCATAACTGTCCCTGTTCCACCCTGATCTGCCCTCATGTTGTATCCTCTTCAGACCCTCATCCTCATATTGTAACCTGGTCAGAACAGGAAGCTGTTTTGAACATGCTCTCACATGAGCATGTTCTTTAACAGTACATTTACTAAACCATTTAGAGAAAGAAGATATATTTTTGGTGTGGTTACTTTAGCATATTTCAGAATCACAGATGGTTCAATACTGTAAATGGTAAAGGGCTAAAACACACACAATATAGTCACCTCTTTCCTAAACGTTTTTTTTGTGTGTATGGTCTCAGTTTGCTGATATGAAGTGCAGTGCTCAATCGAATGGCACTAATCGTGTCTTCTCTTGTGTTATGCAACAGCAGGACAATCTGCAGGGGCGTACGCAAGATGCAGTAATCCATTGTACTCCAGATGGCCCGAGTATACAAATAACTGATGAAAAGCCGGTTCAGGCTACTAAAATGACCCAGAGTAAAAGAGTAACAAAGTTGTACAAATACAATGTTTATCTTTGCATCAAATTTGTATGATTATTCTGAGTCTGTTTAACAGTTTCCTTAATGCTCACTGATGGTGTATCTCAGATGATGCCTTGAATATTTGTTTCGTTGTAAGATGAATTGTTTAACAGTTCTGTAACTGTAAGGCATCAAGAGAAAGGATCTAACTCACATTGACACATCAAAGCCCCCCAACACAGATGTATGTTGGTTTGGCTGGTTGTGCTGCTGTTGTATCACTCACTGAAACCCAGCCTTCTCTTTTCACACCAATGCAGCAGGACAACACATCACACCAGTGCATCACCAACCAATGCATGGTATAAGCTCTTGAGCTCCGGGCACCGCCTAGGATGCTCTAGGATGGCTAGACTACTTGTCCTTTCCATGTCTTTGTCTTTGATGATGGTCACGCTAATGACCATTCATCACAGCGGCATCTCAAGAGAACACACAAGTCGTTTACAAGTTGGCTCCAAGCTATGGCTGCTACTGCAGTTTTGATTGAAATATCAGGAACCTTTTAGATCACAACCACCAAAATGGTCAAATTTGTACTTAATTCCACAATCACACAATATTCCACTAATGCACATACAACAGGCTATGAAGTCATATTACTGAGCATATTGTGTGACGATGACATACTGTGGCAACATAAGGTTCAATACAACCTCTGACAAATGCCACCATCCGACATAGTGCTAGAATTAGAAAATCAGGTGTGAAAATGTGTGTGGCGCATTTCATATGCAAAATTGCTCATAACGCTCAATGAGCGTGACCCTTGATGTGATGAGTCAAGGGTCGTTTTTCAGCGACATCACCGCTGGGATCTGTCATTCAGTGGCACAGTTGGTGCGTGAGCTTTAAATAAAAGGCTCGTTTTTCTTTTTTATTGCAGTGCACCTTGAAATTAGTAAAGGAAAAGCAATAAGAAAATGAGGGAAACAACTATAGATTATTTAAATGTCCTTTCAAAAGAGCGTTAAAAACACCATTATGAATTGACTAATTTAACCGTCATTAAATGCACTGTGTTATAAAGCTCATGTGTTATTTGCTCTGGCACATGGGTCTGGCCCCTCTTCCTGTTCAGACATATTTCCAGCAGACCTGGCCTGGGTCGGGCCAATCACAACTGTTTATCTTATATGGCGTGGGTTTGATAGGATGTCTCCGTTGAGGCCTAAGACCCAGATTGGTGCCGCTGATCTATCACACGTTCCGTTGCTCAGGCTGATTGGTTGTAGGTCTGGAGGCATTGTGGTCTGCGCCTGTTGATAACGCCCCTTGTCAATTTAAAATGAATTGTGAGGTTCCAGATTAATACGCATTTGCGAATTGGTCTGGCGATGTCCGTGCTATGTCCGTGCATGTTGAGATAGACATATAATCCACGGACAAATTCCTTCCAATTCTGCACATAACCAGATGAGGGCAGCCAAGCACTTCAGGTTTGACCATCAACTTTACAAAGATATTCACCTGAAGGTTGAAAAGCTGGATTGTGGTTTTATAGTTCATTCATCAGGCACTACACATCGTTAAGCAGATAACCATAATTCAGCTCCCTTCATCTGTGACGTCAAAGGTAGCCAACATAATGAACATCTACTAGCATGTATGATAGGATGGTGCTGTAGTAGGAAGGTATGGGGCACCATTAGTGGTAACACTGGGTTGACATTGATCATATTTGTAGCAGTTCAACTTTAACTGTGGTGCAGATGGGATGTCAACTAATGTATCTCTTTCTTTATTACTTAACTGAATGAAGAAAATTTGAAAATAAAAGTGTTTCTATTAATCTGGAAATAAACTAAGTGTGTGGCTCAATTAGCTTTTAAAGTGGCAGTGAACCTGTTTCACTGTTTCAGCTTGAATTCGAACACTTGCGTTTTGGGTTGAGAGTTTTAAGAAGGGGGGGGGGGGGGGGGGGGTGGCGTGTTATCCCCATGGTTATGTAAGGTAGTGGTCCTAGATTGGCCACTGGGGTTCGCTGTTGAGCTCTCTGTTCCCCTGTGCCTTAAAATACTAGCGCTGTTAGTTCCTTATAGGACACCGTACTTTTGTTTCATTCTGTGTAGGACGTCAGTAGGTATTCACTGAGTATCTGTGGATACACGAGCTATTAAGAGAGAATAGCTCTGTGGAAATGGCTCTGTGGATACCTATTGTTATTGTGGGGTTTGGGTATTATTCCGGATTGATAACGCCTATAGCTTAGCCCCTGATTGCACAAAGGTTTCCAAATTTTGTCGACATTTGTATTCCCGGTAAGCAGGTCTCCAAAATGTGCGGTGCCAATTCTCCCATAAGGGGCGCTATAATTTGCAGTCAAAGTTAAGCGATCAGACCCGCCGCCCTGATGAATAACAAATTCGTGAAAATGTTTCCAAAATGGATATATGCTAATTAGCTAACATTATTCTATCAATCACAAGTCCGCTTCAGAAGGCGTCAGGCACTGGAAACGCACCATGCACATAGAGGACATCTCCCTTAACATGTGTATACAGTTTAGTGTCGATGTCTCATTATATGACGTCACCGTGAGTAATTGCTCTAAAGTGCAAGGCACCACTTCGCCTATAGGGGCCCCCAAATGACACAAACAGTATCTACTATTAAACCAGTTTGTGTGTGTGTGTGTGTGTGTGCGTGTGTGCGTGTGTGCGTGTGTGTGTGTGTGTGTGTGTGTGTGTGTGTGTGTGTGTGTGTGTGTGTATTTGTGTGTCTGTATGTGTGTGTGTGTGTGTGTGTTTGTTTGTTTGTTTGTGTGTCCGTGCGTGTGTGAGTGTGTCTGTGTGTGCGCGTGTGTTTTCGGGAGGAAATAAAAACACCTAGTGCCGAACAACAAAGACCCGCCTCTGTCGGAGGCATAGTTGCACCTAGGAGCAATGACGTTCCCCCGTGAAGCGCTTCGAAAGGGGGGGTCTCTGGGGTCGGCGGTGCGTGGGCTGTGAATACCTTTTTGTTTTACGTTTGCTGTTCGCTTTTGAAAAGGTAGCCAGTATTAATGGTGGCCCCACACTATCTGTGTAGTTGATGTGTTAGTTAATACGTTGACTTACACTGCAACTGAGTTTGAGAAGTGAGCGCTTGTGTTTTGTAATTAATTAGTGGTCAAACAAAGTGGTTGGCTGGCTAGCTTGCTGTGTTTGGGTTCAAGTTAAAGCACACATTACACGCAAATAGTGCATGTGGATGAGCTTTTCAGTTACTGTCTGCTACTTGCCGGGGTTTGTTATTTTCTGTGATTTAATTAGGGTGTCGAGGACGAAGTCCAAGACAACCTCTTGTTATTGCTGGTTTTATTAGGGTGTCGAGGACGAAGTCCAAGACAACCTCTTGTTATTGCTGGTTTTATTATTATTATTATATAGCGTAAAATCGACTTACACAGCCTAAACCGCTTGATAACTTCTTATAAAAACTTAATAGAGCTGTAGAGGAGGACTACAGAAGATCTGTGTGAAAAAACTGCACTTATTGGCCCAAAGGTGGCGCTATTGCAATCGTCCAAAATTGGCAAATCATATCTCCAGACTACTTTGACCTACAGTCATGAAACTTTGACCATAGATGCATCTTCTCATGCTGAACAAATATGCCTCAAGAACCTATGACTTCCGCCATGATGGATTTTCCGCCATTTTGAATTTTGTGAGAAACATGAAAAAATGTAAAAGCCCTAGCTTTTTTGAGATACACAGAAATCCTTGGGCACACATACTCTTTGGACCAATATCTTTAATCTGAACTTTTGAAAAGTCTGTGCAGTAAAACATAAGGCCCCCAGGAGCCATTGACTTTGAAAGAAGGTGTGGCTTAACAACGCCGAACACAAAAATGCTTATATCAACATCAAGGTGGAGTCCTATGATCTTGGCTCCAATACAAACGTTGTTCAACATTAAATTCTGAACAACATGGTACCCATGCTTTTTCAATTGGGGCGTGGCATAAAATAGGGCGTGGCTTGTGACTAAATTGACCACAGTTCCTAGAGGAAGTGTTGGATTTGAGTGGGATCAACTGTCACACAATCAGGATTATAAACCTCAAATGCTTAAATAAGATATAAGTTTATTGACAAAACAACATGGCCGCCAGACGAAAAAAACAGAAAGTTTTATGTAAATGCTTTTTTCGACATCAAGGAAGACTCCTATGATCTTAAGTAAAATTGATGAGTTGTTGGCCATAAAATTCTGAACAAAATGACGTTTTCACTTTTTCAATTTTGGTAAAACAACATGGCCGCCAGAGGCTAACAACGGTCAGAATGGACGTAAATGCGTTTTTCGATATCAGTATGGATTCCTATGATCTTGTGTCCAATATAAAAGTTGTTGGCCATGAAATTCTGAACAACATTACTTTTTGTGATTTTAATTTTGGTAAAACAACATGGCCGCCAGAAGCAAAACACCGTCCAATTGGGCTTAAAATGCGTTTTAAAAAATCCATATGGACTCTAATCATCTTGACTTTAATAGAAAAGTTGTTCAGCATGAAATTCCGAACAAGATAGATTTCTCACTTTTCCAACTATGCCCAAAAACATGGCTGCCAGAGGCTCAAACCGGTTAGAATGCCGTGAGTCCAATCCCATTGAACCACTCTAACTATCATTATTTTCATACTGTATGACAATATATAAAACTTTACTCTCACTTTTCTAAACAGTGTTTTATCAAAGTAAACCTAAAGTGTGTGTGTGTCTGAAGCTGTCATTACATTAAAAACAATCCATTTACTATCATTATCTTCATACTGTATGACAATATATAATACTTTTCTCTCACTTTTCTAAACAGTGTTTGATCAAAGTAAAGCGTATTCCTTGATTTAAACCAAAAACAATACAGTACAATGTCAGCAGTAAGCACTGACCTAACTGTTTGCAATGTTGATGCAATGCACTTGCCACTTTTGTGTGTGTGTGTGTCTAAATGCTATGCCGGTTATCATTCTATTTTAAAGCGTTAAAGAAGCGTAACTGCTGAACCCTGACTTTCATACACTTTCACAAAACATTGAAGGCCAATCACCGCAATTGAGCTGAGGCCATTCCAACCTCATCAACTGTATAAAATCTTTAAAAGTCTTACTGGTCTGCCTCGCCTGCACAAACCTCGACACCCGCTAAATGCTGCTTGCAGCTTTAATTAGGGTGTCGAGGACGAAGTCCAAGACAACCTCTTGTTATTGCTGGTTTTATTATTATTATTATTAATATATATAGTGTTTGACTTATACAGCCTAAACCGCTTGGTAACTTCTGAAAAAAACTTTATACACCTGTAGAGGAGGATAACAGAAGATCTGTGTAAAAAACTTGCACTTATTGGCCCAAAGGTGGCGCTATAGCAATCGCATGAAAATCCAAACTTTGAACAAGCATATCTCCTGACCCCATTGACCTACAGTCATAAAACTTTGACCATATATGCATCTCCTCATGCTGAACAAATATGCCTCAAGAACCCATGACGTCCGCCATGATGGATTTTCCGCCATTTTGAATTTTGTGAGAAACATGAAGAAATGTAAAAGCCCTAGGTTTTTTGAGATACACAGAAATCCTTGAGCACACATACTCTTTGGACCAATATCTTTAATATCAACTCAGTAAAAGTCTGTGCAATAAAGCATAAGGCCCCCAGGAGCCATTAACTTTGAAAGAAGGTGTGGCTTAACAACGCCAAACACAAAAATGCTTATATCGACATCAAGGTGCAGTCCTATGATCTTGACCCCAATACAAACATTGTTCATCATTAAATTCTAAACAAGATGGTACCCATGTTTTTTCAATTGGGGCGTGGCATCAAGAGGGCGTGGTTTTTGACTAAAATGACCACAGTTCCTAGAAGAATTGTTGGATTTGAGCGGGACCAACTGTCACACAATCAGGGATCAAAGCCCTAAATGCTTAAGTAAGATTTAAGTTGATTGACAAAACAACATGGCCGCCAGACTTAGACAAAAAACTTTTTTTAACACGTTTTATGAATACTTGCTACAGCTGTAGAGGAGGACTACAGAATATCTGTGTGAAAGAATTGCACTGATTGGCCCAAAGGTGGCGCTATAGCAATCGTCTGAAAATGCAAACTTTGAACAAGCATATCTCCTGACCCCTTTGACCTAAAGTCATGAAACTTTGCTCAAATATGCACCTTCACATGCTGAACAAATGTGCCTCAAGAACCTATGACTTCCGCCATGATGGATTTTTCGCCATTTTGAATTTTGTCAAAAACATTAAAATCAGTAGGGCTCCTACGTTTTTTAAGATAAACAGAAATCCTTTGGCACACATAATCTAAGGACCAATGTCTTTAATATGCTCTCACGAAATGTCTGTTCAATAAAGCATAAGGCCCCCAGGAGCCATTAACTTTGAAAGAAGGTGTGGCTTAACCACGCCGAACACTAAAATGCTTATATCGACATCAAGATTGTGTCCTATGATCTTGTGTCCAATACAAATGTTGTTGGTCATGGAATTCTGAACAATAATTTATTTTCAGATTTTAATTTTGCTAAAACAAAATGGCCGCCAGAGACAGAAAAACGTCCGAATGGCCTTAAAATGCGTTTTCAAAAATCTATATGGACTCCTATCATCTTCAGTACAATAGAAAAGTTGTTGGGCATGGAATTCTGAACAAGAGTACATTTTCAGATTTTAGTTTTGGTAAAACAAAATGGCCGCCAGAAACTAAAAACCGTCAGAATGGGCTTAAAATGCGTTTTCACAAATCTATATGGACTCTAATCATCTTGACTACAATAGAAAAGTTGTTCAGCATGACATTCCCAACAAGATCGATTTATCACTTTTCCAATTATGCCCAAAAACATGGCTGCCAGAGGCTCAAACCTGTTACCATGCCGTGATTCCAATCCCATTTAACCACTCTAACTATCATTTTCTTCATACTGTATAACAATATATAAAACTTTTGTCTCACTTTTCTAAACAGTGTTTTATCAAAGTAAACCTCAAGTGTGTGTGTGTCTGAAGCTGTCATTACATTAAAAACAATCCATTTACTATCATTATCTTCATACTGTAAGACAATATATAACACTTCCTTGATTCAAACCTAAAACAATACTTGTGTGTGTGTGTGTGTGTGTGTGTCTGAAGCTGTAACTACATTCAAAACAATCCATTTACTATCATTATCTTCATACTGTATGACAATATATAAAACTTTACTCTCATATTTCTAAACAGTGTTTGATCAAAGTAAACCTAAGGTGTCTTTATCTTCATACTGTATGACAATATATAAAACTTTTCTCTCACTTTTCTAAACACTGTTTGATCAAAGTAAACCTAAAGTGTGTGTGTGTCTGAAGATGTCATTACATTAAAAACAATCCATTTACTATCATTATCTTCATACTGTATTACAATATATAATACTTTACTCTCACTTTTCTAAACAGTCTAAAGTGTGTGTGTGTGTCTGAAGCTGTCATTACATTAAAAACAATCCATTACAGTGTTTGATCAAAGTAAACCTAAATTGTGTGTGTGTGTCTGAAGCTGTCATTACATTAAAAACAATCCATTTACTATCACTATCTTCATACTGTATGACAATATATAATACTTTTCTCTCACTTTTCTAAACAGTGTTTGATCAAAGTAAAGCTTATTCTTTGATTTACACCAAAACCAATACAGTACAATGTCAGCAGTAAGAACTGACCTAACTGTTTGCAATGTTGATGCAATGCACTTGCCACTTTTGTGTGTGTGTGTGTCTAAATGCTATGCCGGTTATGATTCTAATTTAAAGCGTTAAAGAAGCGTAACCGCTCAACCCTGACTTTGAGACACTTTCACAAAACATCGAAGGCCAATCACCGCAATTGAGCTGAGGCCATTCCAACCTCATCAACTGTATAAAATCTTTCAAAGTCTCACTGGTCTGCCTCGTCCGCACAAACCTCGACACCCGCTAAATGCTGCTTGCAGCTTTAATTAGGGTGTCGAGGACGAAGTCCAAGACAACCTCTTGTTATTGCTGGTTTTATTATTATTATTATTATTATTAATATATATAGTGTTTGACTTATACAGCCTAAACCGCTTGGTAACTTCTGAAAAAAACTTTATACACCTGTAGAGGAGGATAACAGAAGATCTGTGTAAAAAACTTGCACTTATTGGCCCAAAGGTGGCGCTATAGCAATCGCATGAAAATCCAAACTTTGAACAAGCATATCTCCTGACCCCATTGACCTACAGTCATAAAACTTTGACCATATATGCATCATCTCATGCTGAACAAATATGCCTCAAGAACCTATGACTTCCGCCATGATGGATATTCCGCCATTTTGAATATTGTGAGAAACATGAAAAAATGTAAAAGCCCTAGCTTTTTTGAGATACACAGAAATCCTTGTTCTCACATAATCTTTGGACCAATATCTTTAATGTGAAGTTTGTAAAAGTCTGTGCAGTAAAACATAAGGCCCCCAGGAGACATTAACTTTGAAAGAAGGTGTGGCTTAACAACGCCAAACACAAAAATGCTTATATCGACATCAAGGTGGAGTCCAATGATCTTGACCCCAATACAAAAATTGTTCATCATTAAATTCTAAAGAAGATGGTACCCATGTTTTTCCAATTGGGGCGTGGCATCAAAAGGGCGTGGTTTTTGACTAAAATGACCACAGTTCCTAGAAGAATTGTTGGATTTGAGCGGGACCAACTGTCACACAATCAGGGATCAAAGCCCTAAATGCTTAAGTAAGATTTAAGTTGATTGACAAAACAACATGGCCGCCAGACTTAGACAAAAAAATTTTTTTAACACGTTTTATGAAGACTTGCTACAGCTGTAGAGGACGACTACAGAATATCTGTGTGAAAGAATTGCACTGATTGGCCCAAAGGTGGCGCTATAGCAATCGTCTGAAAATGCAAACTTTGAACGAGCATATCTCCTGACCCCTTTTGCCTACAGTCATAAAACTTTGCTCAAATATGCATCTTCACACGCTGAACAAATGTGCCTCAACAACCTATGACTTCCGCCATGATGGATTTTTCGCCATTTTGCATTTTGTCAAAAACATTAAAATCAGTAGGGCTCCTACGTTTTTTAAGATAAACGGAAATCCTTTGGCACACATAATCTTTGGACCAATGTCTTTAATATGCTCTCACGAAACGTCTGTGCAATAAAGCATAAGGCCCCCAGGAGCCATTAACTTTGAAAGAAGGTGTGGCTTAACCACGCCGAACACTAAAATGCTTATATCGACATAAACATTGTGTCCTATGATCTTGTGTCCAATACAAATGTTGTTGGCCATGGAATTCTGAACAAGAGTTCATTTTCAGATTTTAATTTTGCTAAAACAAAATGGCCGCCAGAGACAGAAAACCGTCCGAATGGCCTTAAAATGCGTTTTTGGCCTTAAAATGCGTTTTCAAAAATCTATATGGACTCCTATCATCTTCAGTACAATAGAAAAGTTGTTGGGCATGGAATTCTGAACAAGAGTACATTTTCAGAATTAAATTTTGCTAAAACAAAATGGCCGCCAGAGACAGAAAACCGTCCGAATGGCCTTAAAATGCGTTTTCAAAAATCTATATGGACTCCTATCATCTTCAGTACAATAGAAAAGTTGTTGGGCATGGAATTCTGAACAAGAGTACATTTTCACAATTTCATTTTGGTAAAACAAAATGGCCGCCAGAAACTAAAAACCGTCAGAATGGGCTTAAAATGCGTTTTCACAAATCTATATGGACTCTAATCATCTTGACTACAATAGAAAAGTTGTTCAGCATGACATTCCCAACAAGATCGATTTATCACTTTTCCAATTATGCCCAAAAACATGGCTGCCAGAGGCTCAAACCTGTTACCATGCCGTGATTCCAATCCCATTTAACCACTCTAACTATCATTTTCTTCATACTGTATAACAATATATAAAACTTTTGTCTCACTTTTCTAAACAGTGTTTTATCAAAGTAAACCTCAAGTGTGTGTGTGTCTGAAGCTGTCATTACATTAAAAACAATCCATTTACTATCATTATCTTCATACTGTAAGACAATATATAACACTTCCTTGATTCAAACCTAAAACAATACTTGTGTGTGTGTGTGTGTGTCTGAAGCTGTAACAACATTCAAAACAATCCATTTACTATCATTATCTTCATACTGTATGACAATATATAAAACTTTACTCTCATATTTCTAAACAGTGTTTGATCAAAGTAAACCTAAGGTGTCTTTATCTTCATACTGTATGACAATATATAAAACTTTTCTCTCACTTTTCTAAACACTGTTTGATCAAAGTAAACCTAAAGTGTGTGTGTGTCTGAAGATGTCATTACATTAAAAACAATCCATTTACTATCATTATCTTCATACTGTATTACAATATATAATACTTTTCTCTCACTTTTCTAAACAGTGTTTGATCAAAGTAAAGCTTATTCCTTGATTTAAACCAAAAAGAATACAGTACAATGTAAAGTCCATAAGCACTGACCTAACTGTTTGACATGTTGATGCAATGCACTTGCCACTCTCGTGTGTGTGTGTCTAAATGCTATGCCGGTTATGATTCTATTTTAAAGCGTTAAAGAAGCGTAACTGCTGAACCCTGACTTTGATACACTTTCACAAAACATTGAAGGCCAATCACCGCAATTGAGCTGAGGCCATTCCAACCTCATCAACTGTATTAAATCTTTAAAAGTCTCACTGGTCTGCCTCGTCTGCACAAACCTCGACACCCGTTAATCGCTGCTTGCAGCTTTAATTAGGGTGTCGAGCACGAAGTGCAAGACAACCTCTTGTTATTGCTGGTTTTATTATTATTATTATTAATATACAGTTTTTGACTTACACAGCCAAAACCGCTTGGTTAATTCTGAAAAAAACTTGCTAAACCTGTATAGGAGGACAACAGAAGATCTGTGTGAAAAAATTGCACTGATTGGCCTAAAGGTGGCGCTATAGCAATCGCATGAAAATGCAAACTTTGAACAAGCATATCTCCTGACCCCATTGACCTACAGTCATAAAACTTTGACCATATATACATCTCCTCATGCTGAACAAATATGCCTCAAGAACCTATGACTTCCGCCATGATGGATTTTCCGCCATTTTGAATTTTGTGAGAAACATGAAAAAATGTAAAAGGCCTAGCTTTTTTGAGATACACAGAAATCCTTGGGCACACATACTCTTTGGACCAATATCTTTAATCTGAACTTTTGAAAAGTCTGTGCAGTAAAACATAAGGCCCCCAGGAGCCATTGACTTTGAAAGAAGGTGTGGCTTAACAACGCCGAACACAAAAATGCTTATATCAACATCAAGGTGGAGTCCTATGATCTTGGCTCCAATACAAACGTTGTTCAACATTAAATTCTGAACAACATGGTACCCATGTTTTTTCAATTGGGGCGTGGCATAAAAAAGGGCGTGGCTTCTGACTAAAATGACCACAGTTCCTAGAGGAAGTGTTGGATTTGAGCGGGATCAACTGTCACACAATCAGGAGTATAAACCTCAAATGCTTAAATAAGATATAAGTTGATTGACAAAACAACATGGCCGCCAGATGAAAAAAACAGAAAACAAAATTAAAATGCTTTTTCCCACATCAAGGAAGACTCCTATGATCTTAAGTGAAATTGATGAATTGTTGGCCATAACATTCTGAACAAAATGACGTTTTCACTTTTTCAATTTTGGTAAAACAACATGGCCGCCAGAGGCTAACAACGGTCAGAATGGACGTAAATGCGTTTTTCGATATCAGTATGGATTCCTATGATCTTGTGTCCAATATAAAAGTTGTTGGCCATGAAATTCTGAACAACATTACTTTTTGTGATTTTAATTTTGGTAAAACAACATGGCCGCCAGAAGCAAAAAACTGTCCAATTGGGCTTAAAATGCGTTTTCAAAATCTATATGGACTCTAATCATCTTGACTTTAATAGAGAAGTTGTTCAGCATGAAATTCCGAACAAGATAGATTTCTCACTTTTCCAACTATGCCCAAAAACATGGCTGCCAGAGGCTCAAACCGGTTAGAATGCCGTGATTCCAATCCCATTGAACCACTCTAACTATCATTATTTTCATACTGTATGACAATATATAAAACTTTACTCTCACTTTTCTAAACAGTGTTTTATCAAAGTAAACCTAAAGTGTGTGTGTGTGTCTGAAGCTGTCATTACATTAAAAACAATCCATTTACTATCATTATCTTCATACTGTATGACAATATATAATACTTTTCTCTCACTTTTCTAAACAGTCTAAAGTGTGTGTGTGTCTGAAGCTGTCATTACATTAAAAACAATCCATTACAGTGTTTGGTCAAAGTAAACCTAAAGTGTGTGTGTGTGTCTGAAGCTGTCATTACATTAAAAACAATCCATTTACTATCATTATCTTCATACTGTATGACAATATATAATACTTTTCTCTCACTTTTCTAAACAGTCTAAAGTGTGTGTGTGTCTGAAGCTGTCATTACATTAAAAACAATCCATTACAGTGTTTGGTCAAAGTAAACCTAAAGTGTGTGTGTGTGTCTGAAGCTGTCATTACATTAAAAACAATCCATTTACTATCATTATCTTCATACTGTATGACAATATATAATACTTTTCTCTCACTTTTCTAAACAGTGTTTTATCAAAGTAAACCTCAAGTGTGTGTGTGTCTGAAGCTGTCATTACATTAAAAACAATCCATTACAGTGTTTGATCAAAGTAAACCTAAAGTGTGTGTGTGTGTCTGAAGCTGTCATTACATTAAAAACAATCCATTTACTATCATTATCTTCATACTGTATGACAATATATAATACTTTTCTCTCACTTTTCTAAACAGTGTTTGATCAAAGTAAAGCTTATTCCTTGATTTAAACCAAAAACAATACAGTACAATGTCAGCAGTAAGAACTGACCTAACTGTTTGCAATGTTGATGCAATGCACTTGCCACTTTTGTGTGTGTGTGTGTCTAAATGCTATGCCGGTTATGATTCTATTTTAAAGCGTTAAAGAAGCGTAACTGCTGAACCCTGACTTTGATACACTTTCACAAAACATTGAAGGCCAATCACCGCAATTGAGCTGAGGCCACTCCAACCTCATCAACTGTATAAAATCTTTAAAAGTCTGACTGGTCTGCCTCGTCTGCACAAACCTCGACACCCGCTAAATGCTGCTTGCAGCTTTAATTATTATTATTATTATTAATATATATAGTGTTTGACTTATACAGCCTAAACCGCTTGGTAACTTCTGAAAAAAACTTTATACACCTGTAGAGGAGGATAACAGAAGATCTGTGTAAAAAACTTGCACTTATTGGCCCAAAGGTGGCGCTATAGCAATCGCATGAAAATCCAAACTTTGAACAAGCATATCTCCTGACCCCATTGACCTACAGTCATAACACTTTGACCATATATGCATCATCTCATGCTGAACAAATATGCCTCAAGAACCTATGACTTCCGCCATGATGGATATTCCGCCATTTTGAATATTGTGAGAAACATGAAAAAATGTAAAAGCCCTAGCTTTTTTGAGATACACAGAAATCCTTGTTCTCACATAATCTTTGGACCAATATCTTTAATGTGAAGTTTGTAAAAGTCTGTGCAGTAAAACATAAGGCCCCCAGGAGACATTAACTTTGAAAGAAGGTGTGGCTTAACAACGCCAAACACAAAAATGCTTATATCGACATCAAGGTGGAGTCCAATGATCTTGACCCCAATACAAAAATTGTTCATCATTAAATTCTAAACAAGATGGTACCCATGTTTTTCCAATTGGGGCGTGGCATCAAAAGGGCGTGGTTTTTGACTAAAATGACCACAGTTCCTTGAAGAATTGTTGGATTTGAGCGGGACCAACTGTCACACAATCAGGGATCAAAGCCCTAAATGCATAAGTAAGATTTAAGTTGATTGACAAAACAACATGGCCGCCAGACTTAGACAAAAAAATTTTTTTAACACGTTTTATGAATACTTGCTACAGCTGTAGAGGAGGACTACAGAATATCTGTGTGAAAGAATTGCACTGATTGGCCCAAAGGTGGCGCTATAGCAATCGTCTGAAAATGCAAACTTTGAACAAGCATATCTCCTGACCCCTTTGACCTAAAGTCATGAAACTTTGCTCAAATATGCACCTTCACATGCTGAACAAATGTGCCTCAAGAACCTATGACTTCCGCCATGATGGATTTTTCGCCATTTTGAATTTTGTCAAAAACATTAAAATCAGTAGGGCTCCTACGTTTTTTAAGATAAACAGAAATCCTTTGGCACACATGATCTAAGGACCAATGTCTTTAATATGCTCTCACGAAATGTCTGTTCAATAAAGCATAAGGCCCCCAGGAGCCATTAACTTTGAAAGAAGGTGTGGCTTAACCACGCCGAACACTAAAATGCTTATATCGACATCAACATGGTGTCCTATGATCTTGTGTCCAATACAAATGTTGTTGGCCATGGAATTCTGAACAAGAGTTTATTTTCATATTTTAATTTTGCTAAAACAAAATGGCCGCCAGAGACAGAAAACTGTCCGAATGGCCTTAAAATGCGTTTTCAAAACTCTATATGGACTCCTATCATCTTGTGTACAATAGAAAAGTTGTTGGGCATGGGATTCTGAACAAGAGTACATTTTCAGAATTTAATTTTGGTCAAACAAAATGGCCGCCAGAAACTAAAAACCGTCAGAATGGGCTTAAAATGCGTTTTCACAAATCTATATGGACTCTAATCATCTTGACTACAATAGAAAAGTTGTTCAGCATGAAATTCCCAACAAGATCGATTTATCACTTTTCCAATTATGCCCAAAAACATGGCTGCCAGAGGCTCAAACCGGTTAGAATGCCGTGATTCCAATCCCATTTAACCACTCTAACTATCACTATCTTCATACTGTATAACAATATATAAAACTTTTGTCTCACTTTTCTAAACAGTGTTTGATCAAAGTAAACCTAAGGTGTCTTTATCTTCGTACTGTATGACAATATATAAAACTTTTCTCTCACTTTTCTAAACACTGTTTGATCAAAGTAAACCTAAAGTGTGTGTGTGTCTGAAGCTGTCGTTACATTAAAAACAATCCATTTACTATCATTATCTTCATGCTGTATGACAATATATAATACCTTTCTCTCACTTTTCTAAACAGTGTTTCATCAAAGTAAAGCTTCTTCCTTGATTTAAACCAAAAAGAATACAGTACAATGTAAAGTCCATAAGCACTGACCTAACTGTTTGACATGTTGATGCAATGCACTTGCCACTCTCGTGTGTGTGTGTCTAAATGCTATGCCGGTTATGATTCTATTTTAAAGCGTTAAAGAAGCGTAACTGCTGAACCCTGACTTTGATACACTTTCACAAAACATTGAAGGCCAATCACCGCAATTGAGCTGAGGCCATTCCAACCTCATCAACTGTATTAAATCTTTAAAAGTCTTACTGGTCTGCCTCGTCCGCACAAACCTCGACACCCGCTAATCGCTGCTTGCAGCTTTAATTGTTATTTGTTATTTGTTTTTGTCTCACACTAGAACATATATTTTTTTTAAGATATATATATATATATATATATATATATATATATATATACTATATATACACATATATATACACACATATATATATATATATATATATATATAATTCTTCTTAAATATATAAGGCTACAGCACGTTAGGGTTACAGTTAAGACCCACGGCAATTTTGTGATACGTTTGTAGTACCGCCGTTGTGTATCAGCGTTATGAGTTCACTACCTTGCAGTCGTTGCAGTCAAAGTATTTTCTGTCGATCCATGGATGCGTGCTGTCGAGAAACAGAGTCGACTACTTGTTGGGGTTGAGAAATGCTTTCGTTTGCTATGCTATATCTAGAGGACTGTACGGAAGCAGTCCTACCTGGATGTCCCGAAGGACTCCATCAGGCGGGAGACTGGTATCCATGGTGACAACGGGCATCCTCCTCAGGGTCTGTGGAGAGCAACATAAGGGAGGGGGGGGGGGGGGGGAAGATGGAGGCGATGGAGTCATTAGGAAAAAAATGGATAGAGATGAGAAGGAGAGGTTGTAGGGTGATCAGGACCTACCTGCAGAGGGAGGGGTCAGGGGTTGTCCCTATTCAGGGGGTGCAACCGCATAAACAGGACCAGCTGGTGGTCCACAAACTGACTGCTGATAGTGAGTGCAGCACGGCACTGCCCATGTTTGAATAAACATAATCATGGAAGTGGATGATTCTGCTTCAAGAACTGGTGAAAGCTAAATTATTAGAATCTATCTGGGATTTTTTTTTATCTGCCCAATACATTTAAACTACTTATGTTATAGCAAGAGGTGTGTATACTGCACCAACATGAGACAACCTCATTGTTTATAAAAAGTTATAAACAAAATGATTTATAACTGACCCTAGTGTCCTCCTGGGTAGCAGTCAGCTGATCTGGGATCAAGGGCTAGAGGATTTGTGGAGCTTTCTCCAGACCGTCTCTGGTGGAACAACTCCTGCTCCACGCCAGCCTGGGTGGACTTGGCATCCTGGAACCTGGACGCAAAATGTGTGTTGGCACTCATCTTTGATTGTTATTTAACACTCACTGTCATTCACAATAATCAGAGTACAATCATTTTCAGACCCACGAATCACCAATGTGACATTACTGAAGCATATTATTCTAGCATGTGGGGAGGGGCAGTGTGCTAAGCCAGTTGGCCTGCTGGTCTCCTCCGTCACTCTGACGGAGGAGTTAAAAACGGAGTTAATTTGTTTAGTTATTTGAGGACATTCCTTAAATTAGTAATATGCAGCAGAGTCTAATTATCGGATTAATTGACAATTATCGATCTATTTTGATACAATTATTGTGTAGGCCTACTTTAGGCGCAGGACTACATCAATTGCATCATTAATAGTCATGTTTTCTGTTCCTGTTTGCAGAGCATTCTGTTCCTGTTTGCAATTCTATCTCATCACCCTCTGCTGCTGTGCGTAAATTTACTCCCGATGTGGTCACATGTTCAAGCCAAGAACAAATGTTGTCGAAAAACCTTTCGTCGAAAAACTGCGAACCTTGGTTTACGCACAGATTTCTTTGTACGCAACGTTGATGAATCACACACACACACACACACACACACACACACACACACACACACACACACACACGCGCACAGCTGCACGGTAGACATTGATAACTACCACACGTGTCAATTTTCTCTTTATTTTCTGATTGGAAATTTCAAGGTCCATATTTTCATTGATCACATTACTTGACATGATGCACCAAAATTTACTCTTAATCTGTTTACAGGAATACAATGAATAGAACACAAGGTTTCACAACTGACGAGTGATGCTTCGCCCATTGCACTTACAACAGTGAATGAATTTCTCCCGACATTATTCATTTTTTTTTCTTTGCCCCCTCTGACTCTCACCACCTTATAGACCATATCCGTCGTGTTAAATCAGACCCCCCCAGTGGTCTGAGAAAGGCGTTCGTCTGCACTGCACGTTGAGGGGTTTTTACATCTCGTTTTTAATTGACACAATATGCATAGAAACTCTACACAGACTGGATATGCTTCTGAATACAAGTTTGTTCCACTGTTGTCCACTGTCAATACATGTCAGCCACATACACTTTTCTTATTTATTAATAATAATCATAATAAATGTCATCATTATCTTCATCATTATCACCATATCATCTTCATCATTCATATAATAGTGATAATAAATATATATTTTTTAATACACAAAGGTTGGCAGCAAATACGGCATGGGGATGCACATGATATCCGTACTCAGAACTTAAAATATGTACATTAGATTCAACGTGTATTTACAGTAAGATTGTGTCTTTCTAACCTCCTGTGGATAAGGGTTAGGGCTGGCTCATGCATCTACTACAAACCACAATGTCTCTGTATCCATTGTGGTCACTATGGTCCATTCTCCTCCTCAGATTTCCCACAGGAAGCAGATCTTACCATACTTCCTGCGATACAAAGGTACACTGTGACATGCCCTGATTTGGTGAATGACTGGCGAGTTTGTCGTTTTTTTTTTCTTCTTTTTTTCTTTAAAATGTTTTGTTAAGATGTTCATATTTTACTGATCAACATTCGCTAGGTTGGCCTGTGAAATTCAAGGGCTGGTCGTCAAACCAAAGTGAAAACATGCCTTGTTTTGTGTTCGTTCTTGTTCAAACTCTGAAGGATAATAACAATCGAATCATGCACCTTCCTTGGCTTGGCCGTCGAATGGTCTGATCAACACAATGAAACCATTCCTTTCTCCCCGACAGATTATACACCGACACCCAATATGTACATTGACACGTATTGATGAGAAGTGCTGACCATCTGCGTCACATGTTCACAGCGGCACAGACAGGAACCGGAAGCCAAACACGGAGGAGCCCTGCTCAGCGGTAACACGCCGAGACTGAATGAGGGCTTACAAACAGCCGGACGAAGCCAAGCAAAATAAAATAAAAAATCATGCTTACTAGCGACATGATGGTTGACATTGAGAACGGGACAAGTCTACACAGTTAACCCTTTGGCAACAAGTCCCCGAACAGGGAGACTAACGGGGTCTAAACATGCCACGGAAGAAAGGAACAAAAACGAAAAGAAAAAAAATATCAATATTTAAATCCATACACAACAAGTTGCTAAGTAAAAACATTTTCATAGCCTTTTCTTTTCATAATTTCGTTGTTTTCTTCTGAATTACAAGGATAGTAAATGGTGGTAGATTAACTAACTTTCCATGTTTAAAATGAATCATTGCATAGAACATTTTAATTGACAATTGCTTTAAACCACATTTTGTGTGTGTGTTATTTTTTTTTATATGTGACTGTGTGTGAGACAAGTGTGTTTTTGTCTGTGTACATGAGTGCATGTGTGTCGGTCTGATTGTGCATGTGTGTGGGTGTGGATGTGTGTGAAGGGAGGCAGTGGGCCAAGCTCGTTAGTGGGATGATCTCATTGGTGGGTTAGTAACCTTATTACCTCACCTCAATGAGGCTAACCTTATAAATAAAGTTCAAATAAACACATGCAATCACGCCCCACAATGTTTACAGGTCTGCTGAATAGAGCACTAAGAAAATCCCGTCTCAAAACTGTAACTGGGATGCACAATGTGTGTGTGTGTGTGTGTGTGTGTGTGTGTGTGTGTGTGTGTGTGTGTGTGTGTGTGTGTGTGTGTGTGTGTGTGTGTGTGTGTGTGTGTGTGTGTGTTTGTACCTGCCTCGATGCTATGTGCATGTGTATAAAATGTGCATGTCTGGACGTGGTACTGTAAACGCTCTGACAAAAGAGTTATTTATGGACATTCATCAACGGAGATGTTTCACGCTTTACCGATAATTGAGATGACATTGAAACCATTGTGCTATACACCATTTGCATGCTATTGCTTTTTAAATCAACGAGCAAAATATTAAAATGCTAGGTAACTCAACAATAAAATACATGAACAAATGAAAATATGAACGTATACTAAAGAGAAACACAGACCAAGTCACAAAAAATTATTGTATGAAAATGCAATAAGTCATTTACATAATATGTACTCTGATTTGAATGAACATATGTTAGTTTACAGTTGTGCAAAAAAAGAAATCGAACATATGGATGGGTGTTTTAAAAACACATGAGGTATACAATTCAAAACTATGTAATGAATAAGGCTGTTCCATTCCTTGAATATCAGGCAAAAAAAACATTTGAAGAAACTAAAAAGATGGGAACAAATCCATACAAAATGTAAGTCCCCAGTGGACAGTTTGTAACAAAATAAAGGTCCCAGTGGACAGATAATAACAATGGCTTTGCAGTGGCTACCTAATACCCCAGGCCCTGCTCTCGTGTGAAGCTCACACTTTGTGGGCACACTGGCAGCTCGTCCCTCCCCTAAACTCTCCCGAAGAGGAAAAAAAAAAAGGTTTGACATGGGCTTTTGATTTTCAATTAGATTTACATTTCCTTATTTGAATATTTTCAACCTTTGTGCGTGCAATCTTTATGTCCACATTTACACAACAGAACACCAGAACAAAAAGACACCGAACAAAAAGAGGAACAAAATAGGAAAACATTAAAAGAAAGGGTCAAATTCCCAATACTGGAATGTAGAGAGAGAGAGAGAGATCTTAGAAAACAAGCATTCAAGGATCAAAGTAGGGCAAGTTTGTTGTTTCTGTGGTGTGTCTTGTCTCTTAGACTTGGTGGTGTCATTGTTGGCTATGGTACGCCTCTTTGGTACAAGGAAAACCTATGAAAATTCACTAGTTGACATCTTTACGTTGAAGTTTTAAGAAGAAAAGGATTTGAATTCATCAACGGAGAATCAAATATCCCAGCCAGATGTGGACTCCCCAGACACCAGTAGCTTTCAATTAGTCCTGTTGAGGGGGAAATGAAGCAATGATTAGTTCTGTTCGTTTTGTTTTCACCGGGACAGGATAGTAAGGTATTGTAATGAAGTACTATCTACATACATACTCCCATATACAGTACTATTTTGCAGCCAAACATTTTTCATCCAATAGTATAAATCCCATGTCAAACACCATAATCCCCACATGTCACTCTCTGTGCACTGAACCCCCCCCCCCCCCCACACACACACACACACACACACACACACACCCACACCCACCCAAACGATGACAAAATGATCCACAGTGGGCTTCCCTTGCTCCACCAATCCCAGAGAGGCTAGGGTTGGTGGTAATCTGTAAATCTGAGCAGGTTTGCCTGCAGCTCAGAGCAGGGTTTATCTCCACACTCTAATGGAGACCACAGAGAGAGAGAGAGAGAGAGAGAGAGAGAGAGAGAGAGAGAGAGAGAGAGAGAGAGAGAGAGAGAGAGAGAGGTGGTGGGTTTGTCTCACAGGTCATCAACGGCTCTGAATCGCAGGTACTGTGTGTGTGTGTCTGTGTGTGTGTGTGTGTGTGTGTGTGTGTGTGTGTGTGTCAGTGCACTGGACGGTGTGTCAGATGAGACTCTGTGAAAGTCCCAGTGCACGCTTCACCGGATTTTCAGATCCATTCTCTTCACTTCTTTAATGCCGCCCCATTGAGCAGGATTAACTATTAGTTAATTCTAGTAATCAGCGTTACTTCACTGTGACTCATGATGACTGTGTGTGACTGTATGTGTGTGTGTGTGTGAGGGGGGGGGGGACAGATAAGGATAAGATGTAAGGTAGAGCAAAGAGAAAATGATACTGAGGGCGTGCCTGCATGTGTGTGAGCATATGCATGTGGCTGACATTACAGCTGCAATTAGCGTCCACTTGATTATTGTCATCCAGTCTGCTTGGGACGTGTGTGGAATTGGGGGACAAGCTGTAAGTTTTACCACCGATAGTCTCACTAGTAGTTCCAACCAAGCAACCTGATTGGTCAACTAGACAATAGGAATGAAATCAAAGGAGCATCGAAATCTGCGGCCGCAGTAGCAAAATCTGTCCATGGAAAATTGCCCCACAATATGATTACATTTGATTCTATATTTGATTTTGTTGGTAACCGTGGTAAAATAGCAACATCCATAACATTATAACCCCCTCGCGTTATATTGCTTGCATGTATAACTCTAGTAGCTGTCATTATGTTTCCTTTTACCCTGTGGCTTTAGGGAGTGACTTATTACCTTGTTTGACCCCAAGGATTCTGAAGCATTGACAAAAGCCCTGCGTCGATCAATGCTTCATAATCCAACCAATCCCAGCCAATTACAAAAACACACACACACACACACACACTCATGTACACACACGCGCGCGCACACACACACACATACTGCTAGGGGAATGCAAGTGATCTGTACTCACGGTGTGTCAAATGAGGGGCCGCTAGTCTCTGAGAGTCATGTGACCTGCAGGCTCCATCGTTTTCTGTCTGCGTCCTAATTTAAAACAATGCTGACCATGCAGCAGGTCTGCGGTCCACATGTCTGGGGAGTCCCTTACTGATGAGGTGTCCTTTGATTCCAATTCTGTTTGGTCATTTGTGGGGGAAGCCAGGGAAACACAGAGTCCGTCAGTTTGGGTATACAACTACTGCATTTTAATCCTTATTTAGAACTGGACTCTACACTATTAATAATGAAGAGCCTTCAATTAACACTTTCACCACTCCAACACAATGCTAATAACTGGATCATCAATTTAAAAAAGTATTTGTTTTTCCCTACAAAGAAGTTGAAGGGAAACTGGACACAGGTAATTTATAAAGAATGTATTTTTTCCAATTGCTTTATTTAATGTGTTAACTTGAGGATGGAGTCAAGAAAGGACATATAGAAACTCACTGATGCTCTCACAGCCACCCCTCTTATCCTTGTTTCATATCTTCTAGGATGGTGAAATGTATTAATTCCTGCAGTTTCATAGGTTTTACAAGTACAGAGCCACCAATTTCTCTTCATTCACTCTAAAAAGAAAAATACACATTCTTAAATGACTGTTTAAATACAAGCGTACATAGATTACAGTAAGAACAGAATTGTTTTTGTTTATATGAATTATTATTATTATTATTATTATTATTATTATTATTATTATTATTAAATTCATACCTTCATTCACAAATGGTTAACTTACCCTTTGTCATGTTGTTCACCAAAATGAAGTGAACTTTTTTCCGAGGCCAGACAAAGCTAAGACAGAAAAGAGAACCAACATATAGTAAAGCAAACCAATGGAAATACAAAAACATTCGAGACACAAACAACATCATCATCATGACCATCATTTCACTGTTAGTCACACTCAGTCGAAAAATCAAAGTCTCAACAGAATGTCTTGAACATGTCTCTTTATTGCGATGCAGATGATATGTGAACCAATCTACCCGACATACGTCCAGTCAAATCAGTCGGGGGGGGGGGGGGGGGGGGGGTCATGCTGTGTGTGTCCTAATGAGCTCACCGTCTCCAAGCTTCCCAGCCTGCTCCGCAGCTCCTCCTGGCAGCATCTTGCTGAGGACGTTCTCTCCGTCTACGGGGGCCTGGGGGGGCGCGGCGCTGCCGACAGCCCCAGCCTTGCTCCCGATCCCAACAGGAGCCTTGGAGCCTGTCGGGGGGGGACGGACACAAACCCTCCATCAGGATATCCCACTGACTCCACTGAGGGACCATTCATGGAGGGACACTTGTTTGATTTTTTTTTGGGTGGGGTGGGGAGGGGGCACGGTGCAAGGCCTTACCGATGCCTGTTAATGGTGGCGTGGCGATTTTGGGGGGCTGCGCAGCGGCGGTCGGGGGTGCAGCGGTAGCTCTCATCACTGCAGCTGCCGCAGGTGCGTTATCCATCTTTACCTGTTGAAGAGATGTGCAAACACATTCGGGACACGCAATCTTGCAATATTTCTTGCAATTACATTATGGGATGTATATTTCCTCACGGTATAGAATCTTTGTCTGAGATATGATGTTTTTGGTGATATTATTGCAGTGACATTTTCAAAAAAAAACTGTTGAGTATGTATATATTAAACGTACTTTGCAAATAAAGGTGTATGAACGTTAACATTCTCGTTATATTGAAAATGTCAAGTATGCAATACTGACAGCTGATGGTGCTGGCTGTCCTGCTGGAGGCCCTGCCACCGGCTGTCGTCCTAGTGGAGGGGTCTGGCCGGGTTTCAGCTGCTGCTGCCCTGCCCCAGCCCCTGTAGTGGTTGGAGTAGGATGTGGTCCCCCAGCAGTGGGGTGAGGAGGCTGGCCCTGGTGCATTGCCTGCTGCTGTGGCTGTTGACGCTGTTGTTGACCTTGTAGGGCTCCATCTGGTGTCTCAGTGCTGTGCTGTCTCCCCGTTTGGCCCAGGCCTCCTGGACGCTGCTGCCCAGCTGGACCTTGAGGCTGCTGCTGCTGAGGCTGCTGCTGATGTGGCTGCTGAGGCTGCTGCTGAGGCTGCTGCTGAGGCTGCTGCTGCTGCTGAGGCTGCTGCTGAGGCTGCTGCTGAGGCTGCTGCTGCTGCTGAGGCTGCTGCTGCTGCTGAGGCTGCTGCTGAGGCTGCTGCTGCTGCTGAGGCTGCTGCAGAGGTTGTTGCTGCTTGGGACCTGCAGATGGATCTGGTCTCCTGGAACCAGCGCGGTCTCCCGGGGGCCTCTGGCCTCTACCCCCGGTGCCATGGTTATGGCCAGCCGCCGGGTCCCGAGAGAACTCTCCTGAGTCCCGGTGGCTGCCCTGGCTTGCGCGAGCTTCGGGGCCGCCCCTTCGCGGTGCAGAGGAGGAGGTCCTGCCGTCGGTGCGGGCAGCCGGGTCTTTGGCGTGCGTCCGAGAAGAGCGGGCGGATCTGGGCTCTTCTGAGGTGTGGCGGGAAGAGCCGTGCCTGCCAGCGCTGCCGCCGCTGCCGTGGTGACGGTGTTCCCGGGAGGCCGCGGAGGATCCACGGCGTTGCTGGTTGTACTCGTCCTGGGGCCAGTCCTCCTCAGGCGGCTCATCGTAATCATGGTAGGTGTGCTTCACGTTGCCATGCCTACCCGTGGACGAGTGGCTCCCACTTCCGTGGTGTCTCGATCGCTCTGAGCGAACCTCCCGTGGCTTCTCGAACCAATCAGTCTCTTCTTGGCCCAAATGATATGCTTTTTTGTTTTTGGTTTGTTTTTTGGAAAATCAAAATGAAGACATGTCAGTCAGTTGTTTAGAGACGTGCATCAGGGAGCAGCATGCGGATCAAAGATCATGCAAATGATCCCCCCCCCCCCCCCCCGGGCATGCACCCAAAAGCATGCAAAGTCCAAGGAAAAGCAAAAAACTAAAAGAATAACCCCACAGTAAAAAATAAAATATAAAAAAAAAATTTTGATATGTAAAAACACAGATATAAAATTAGGCATATTTGGCAATGGGGATTAGGGAACCATTCAAGTTGTGATTTCGAAAAAAGAAAGAAAGAACAAAACAATAACAGTTATGCATAAAATATTCTTGCACATGCTCATGCAGTCTCTTCTCAGCAGGCATTTGAGAAAGCAAATGCAAGCCCCAGGCAGTGATTGTTCAGCACCAGTTACCTTCGCTGTCAGAAACGGCACAATGCATGTCATCTACAAGGTACGGGTCGTCCGGTTTGTAGACGTGACTTCTGGGCTGGTCCTTCATGTGGTGGTCCTGCACATCTGGCAAGGAATGGCTGGAGCCATATTGATTTCTGACATCATTGGCATCAGGAACACCAGAGCCTCTACCAATGCCCACAGGCTTCCCCACAGGGCTGAGTGGGCTCTCCTCTTCTGAGTTTTGGCTACGCATAGGAGGTCTGCCGCCACGGCTGGTCCTTTGGGACCTCTCCATAGCATCCCTCTCATAGGATTTACTCCTGTAACCTGCGCTGTCTCGGGAAGAGATCTTGTCCATTCCGTAGCCAGTGGATCTGGACCTCCCAGAGCCGTACATGCGGTCTTCTTCCTCAAGGCCTTCTCGGCTGGCGCCGTAATACTTCTGCTGATCGTACGTGTTCTTTTTCAGGCCGCCGGTGTCGTCTTGTTTTTTGGACCTTGACACAACTGTGCAGCTGCCACCTGTTGAAGTGGTCATGGTGTAGGACGCTAGGTCCGACTCCACGTCTCGCGCTTCCTCAATCGGCGAGAACTTTGAAATCTTTTGCTCCATTCCCTGTTTTCGGTGCTTGCTACGTTTAGAAGAGACCACGGCAGGGGCCAGATTCTTTGACGAGACCTTCTGGGTGCCAGAGCTACAGCGTGTGTTGGGGTGCTTGTAATCGTCATAGTAGTACGAAGACCCTCCACTCACTGTCGAGCCAGAATGGCTATCCGCGCCCTGGTAGCCCGTCGTGCCCGTCGGTCTGCCATAAGCGTCCACGGACTCATCTTCGGGCCTTCCGTAACCTCTTGAAGAACCGTTCTCACCTCCATAGCGCCCTCCTAAAGGATGACCGTGGGCATCTGTGGCTTGGCCTGCGTTTTCTTTTGTCAATTCACTGATGTCGTCAATCATGACATAGTTCCTTGGTATATTCTGCTCTAGGTTAGAGGTGTACAGCCCATCATGGGCGTATGCAGAGGTGGGGCTATCAGCAGGTTGAGTAAGGCCAGGCTCGGGGGGGCGGTACTGCCCATAGGTATTACCATAGACTGAGCTGAAGCCAGTGTCCGGTGCTGAGGTAGCCACTGACACTGCCGGGTTGCTAATGATCTCATAGTTGGTGGGCAATTTCTGCTCCAGGTCAGCCAGAGAGGTCTGCCTCGGTCTTTGGTGGACCGTGAGGATGTCTGCCTGGTTCTGGAAAGGGAGGACAGGCTGATAGGAGCTGTGGGTGGGGTAGGGTAGACTCTGGCCTGGCATAGGCTGACAAGGAGGCTGGAAGCCCTGATGGCCATGCTGTGGCATGCCAAGGTCTGTCTGATAGGTGGCTTGAGCGTACATGTGGGCGGAGTAGGAGCCTGGAGTCTGGTGGGCGGGGCCTGGTGGTGGGTGGGGCTGAAAGGTCCCTGGCTGTGGGGCAGAAGATGAAGGGTATTGAGGAGGTTGAAAACCTATCTGTTGATATGCAGAGCCTGGTGGCTGTGCTGAGGGTTGGCTTTGAGGGTACGGGTAGGACATATAATTCGAGGTTGAGGGATACTGTTGAGTTGCGTTGAGGTCATTAGCAAAGTGGCTCAGTGGTGCAGTGCTTGGCCTTGATAATACACCATTAGTATCAAAATTTCCAGTGGCAGCTGCAATCCTGAGGTTATTCAGCTCGCTGTCTGACATATAGTCCCGGGCATCGCCCATACAGCGCAGGTAAGCGAGGTCTCGCCTCTCTCGGTCTTTCACCATGGTCTCCTTCCGCTGAGTTATGCCTAGCTCCAGGTAGCGCAGCTTAGCATCGATCTCCTTCTCCTCCTCCTCCAGCTCAGCCTGCTGTTTCCTGAGCTTGGAGGACTCCTGCTCCACCATCTTCAGCTCACTTAGCAGGCCAGCCTTGGTGACCCCCTGGCCGGGTCTGGGCAGGACCCTCTGGGGCATCCCGGGGGAGCTGTACATTTGTGCTGGAGTGACAATGGGGAGAGGAATCTCTTCTGGTGGGGGGCTGGGGAGAGTCCTCTTTACCTTTCTCATCAGAGAGTTCTGCTGCTGCTGCTGCAGGGAGGCCATCTGTTAGGAGAGGAAGAGGAACATCATGAGCAAACACTGAGCTATAAACAGAATGCACTTATGCAAATCCCGCTCATTAGTGTACAGTGGGCGCTCACTGGGTCTATGCATTCCTCTCCTAACTCAGAGATGTAGGACTAAGGGCCATGAGCATTGATCGTCAGTCAAATAAAGATTGACTTTGGTATTCAGAAAGCGCAGCCTCCTTTAAATTTAAATGAGGTCATTTGATATTAAATTAACAAATATTTGCTGTTATGTCGTCCGAGAAGGTCTGGGTATTAGTGGATCATAGTGATTTATTTATGTTTTTAATAGTATGTCACGTTTTTCTGTATGAAATGTACATTGTATTATATGGAAGTATAGCGGAATTGTTATTTAATTGTTCAACCTACTGCTCAGGAAATATGATTTGTTAATGATTATCATCATTTGATTATTGTCTCAGTTCCTCAAAATGGGAACATTGTACAATGATTAGTATACATGAATAGTATGATTTGTTTAAAAAGAAATTACACTTTCTGTGAATCATAAATATTTTGTATGAATGTTAATGTCTGCAACTCATTATGTCAGCAATAATGGTGACAACAAAGAGTTGAATGCTTGTTAAAAAGAGGAGATCAAATTAATTTGACCTGTTCAGAGCATGATCAAACATTACAATTCTTCTCAACTATTGCAAAAATATTTAACTATTCCAATTTCGTCATATTTCAAAATGTTCTCCATGGCATGCAATTATCAGACAATGTATAAACACATATATATAATTACCAAAAGAGAATTACATTTCTTACTTACAAATGAGCTGTTTTGTGTAGACCCATGATGACATTTAATGATGTAACGAATTATCCAAGAGAAACGTATTTCCCACGCACAGATATAAATCACAGACCAAGAAGCCAAAAATAAAACCTCTTCAAAGCAGCTATCATCCTCATCTGATATGTACGTGTTTGTTCCTCAGACAGATTTTGCACCCGACTGCAAAGGAATATTAATTTATGTTGACCAGCTGCTAACTAGCAGGAAGACAGAAGGGCAAAGGCAGGATGCTTTCACATTGTGTGTCCCTCTGGCAGCTCTTAGGGCTGTGCCAGATATAGAAGAGAGCACCTAAACCTGAGACTGGCTAACAGAAAATGAAAGAAAGAAAGAGAAAGAGAGAATGACAGAGGAAGCAGAGGGAGATGGAGCAAGGGAAACACAGAAAGTGGAGTGCGGATAGGAGCGACGGACAGAATAAAACAAAAAGAGAGGAGAAAAATATAAATTAAATAATGGGCAAAGCCGTTCTGGCATGACCAGCTGCTCTCCGGAGAACACTCTGTCACTTCCATGGATGCCAAGCCCTGTGTGTTGCATCTTCTGTTCACACAAGGCTGCAGTGCTCTGCAACACTTCAATCTCTATTCCACACTCACAGCTATGAAATAGGCTTATATTACTGGAATTGTTGAGGTTATTATTTGTAGGTTTTCTAATGCTTTGTGGTATACTGCCAGATGATATAATGGGTTACTCACAAATAACATTTATATTTATAATATATTTAAATAAATAAAAAACGGGTTGATTTGCTGAATACAAATTAAGCAGAACACTTATAGTATAACTCCAGTGTGACGCATTTACAACGTCGGCCATTTTAACGTTCACACTCAATGATGTGTACTAGCTTCATCAATAAGTATCACAAAGTTGGCTTGGTTCATAATCATGGGTTTGAATTTGAGCTGAAACAGGGGATTCACTTACACTTAAGTTTTTATTTGAGCCTGGGATAGCAATAGCAAGAACAGCGTCACTCGCAATCTAAAAGATTATCAGGTTAAGTGTTTTCCTTAGTCAAAGAAGAAAACAATATGTCTCCTTTTATTTTATTTAGTGATTCATATCGAACTCGGCTTTAACAACAGACTTTTTGGTTGGTTAACACATTTCTGATATATTTTGTATATTTTTATACATACATACCGCCCCTATAATTTAACTAATGATTATTGGCATAATATACATTAGTCTATTATGTTATAATTAAATGCAATATAAAATTACATATATTCCTGATGGTAAATAGCTTGGTCCTAAACCGTAAAATGTATTATTGGAATATTCACATATGACTAGTTTGTGATACTTCTTTTATGTTTCATTGTTAAAGTATAACCTTTTTTTCTGATAACTTTTGGTAAGCGTAATTAAGTGTATCAAATGTGTACTTGTTCCACGGAATATATTTCAACAACAAGCCATGTCTTTGAAAGTCTTTCAAGAGAGGCTTATAATCGCATACCTGACTGTTGGAGAGAGCTTGCTGGTGGTACGGGGAGAACCGGCTCTTCCCAGGGTCTTCGGATGTAGGGCTGAGCGGCTTGGGGTCGGACATGGAGCGCTGCACACTCTTGATGGGTCGGGGCAGGGTCTGATGCCGCTGTGGGGACTCAGCGGTGAAGGCCTTCTGCTGGGGCGTGACGTGGGCCTTGTTGAGCTTCTCCTGCGAGGCGAACGTGGTCTCCAGCATGCGATGTGGGGACAGTGGTGACACGGGGGAGTACAACACCTGGGGAGATTTGGGAGGCTGGCGAGGCTCGTGTTGCTGCTGATAGCCAATCTCCAGAGGATCTGGCTTCCTCCTCTCAAACTTGGCCACTCCCTGGAGGCGTGGAGAGGATGGCTCAGGTGGGTTGGCACCCACCATATGGAGGCTTGTGGAGTAAGGACTGATGGTTGTCGGCACACTAAGCTGAGGGACAACTACACCGTGAGACTGGACCTCTGGTTCCGTTTGACAGGCTAGACTCTCTCCTTTCTGGGTCCTTTCAGGGGATGCAATGTAATGTAACAGGTCAACCTTTGAAGTCTCTGCCATAGTGATGTGAATTGCAGGAGAGACCCTGCCCAGCTGTTCTGGCTCTGTCTGGCAGGAGGAATCGAAAGTGGTTTGGATAGCGATGCTTGCGGAAGACACTTTGGCTTCTGATTTCTCAACATTTGAATCAGAGTGCTTGGATATGCGGGACCTTCTGCGCCTAACTGGCTGCTGGTCCCATTCTCCCTGGTCCTCTTCATCAGTCTGCACGCTGCAGTCTGCAATCCGCCGGGTTCTTCTGCGCCTGTTCATGAATCTGTCCTCTCCATCTTCATCATCGGTTTGCACACAGCTGTCTGCAATCCTCTTCTCCTCTTCAGAGCCGTCTCTCAGTCTTGGCATGGAATTCTGTTTTTTCATGATCCTGGAGCTAGCTGGGTCCTCACTGTTTCTCAGTGATACTTCTGAGGAAGAGGTATGAATAGGCCTGCCAGCCATTACTGCTTGTACGACCTGTCTGTCCTGCCAGAACTGAACACTCTGGCCATCCTGCTGAAGCACTCGACCACTCTGGTCACAAATAATGAACCCTTGAGGAGGTCCTCCTCCAACAACTACCCCTTGCATGGCCCCCTGTGCAGCTGCTGCAGCTGCAGCGCCGGCAGCTGCCTCTGCCGCTGCTGCTGCCGCTGCTGCTGCAGCCTCAACCGCTGCTGTCTTCTGCCTCTTCTGGTCCTCCAACTGCTGCTGCAGCTGCTGCTGCAAAGTCTGAATCTGGTCTAGCTGCATTCTCTGTTGGGCAAGCTGCTCCCTTTGCATGATGAGCTGGGTCTCTCGCTCGGCTTGCTGTTGCTGAAGGACTTGATGTTTGATTGTCTGTAGTTCCTGGATCTCACGCTGGACCAGCATTTGTTCTTTCTCTCTGTGTCGCTGGAGCTCCATTCTGTCTCTTTCAAGCTCCTCGTGTAGGCGCAGTTGCCGCACCTTCTCCAGCTCCACGCGCTCGCGCTCTAGCTGCAGCATGTGCTCTTGTTGTTGACTTAACCGCTCTTCTTCCTTGTCTTTCCGTGTGTCCATCGGTGGGGAAAGTACTGAGCAGGTTGCTTCTGAAGCAGTAACTGGTGCAGTCACTTGGATCTGGGCTTGGGGTTGAACTAATGCCTGAGGTTGGGGGTGTGTTACAATGTGACTTGGTGATTGGGTTTGAGTTAGGGATAAGGGTTGTGTTTGAGGAGGCATCTGAAGAGTTTGTAATTGTTCCTGCTCGTTAGGTTGAGCTTGAGAGAGTGATGCAACATTCTGGATTGGGATTTGAACTTGAAACGGTATCATGTTAGTCTGAATACCCGATGCAGACACAATGTGTGCCCCTAAATGAGCAACAGTTTGGGTTGGTGGTAACGTTGAGGCAATGGTTGGCGGCTTCCCTAAGTAGACTGGAGTTTCCTGGTCAGAAGTGGTATTGGAAGTAGGTACACCTGGGCCAGGGATTGAAGTAGGATACTGATTTGAAGTAGGATAACAGTATGGTCCCTGTGTGGACAGAGACATTCTAGGAGTCACTTGAGGCAGCCTGGTTAGACTAGCCAGTGGTACTGCAGTCACACCTGTAGGGTAAGGTCTGTATACACCTCTTGGCATGGGACGCAGGACAGAGGAAGGCTGGGTGGTTATTGGCAAGGTAGAAGCTATCGGTGTGTTTATGGTTGAATATGTCATTCCGTCTGTTCCTCTCATAGCTGCAGGGTACAAAGCCCGAATACTTGCTTGCCTAGCATTAATAAGGTTAGTTAAGGATTGGCCATGTGCTGTTGGTCTTCCGTCCGGACCATAGAGAAGGTTGGCCCTGATTGATGCTAAGCTTTGACTTAGATTGAGTCTACCAACAGGCCCACCTCTGCCTCCATACTGCATTAGTTCAGGATTTGCAAAGCGACTTCCATATTGGTCCATTGAGTTGAGAGCTGCACACATGCGACTGATTTCTCTGGCAGTAGTTGCACTGTATTGTGCTAGATTTGCATCCGTTACCCCTGCCAAGTCCCGTGGACCATAGCCATAATCTGAATTTATATTTGACATGGAGCCATAACGGCGCAGAGGTAATGGAGACCCACTAACGTCCACTTGGCGCAAATCGGTGTAGGATCCATACTGTGCACCCATGCCTAGGTAACCATCATAAGACTGAGTCATGGTGCTCAGATCCACTGCACCCTGGTGATTTCTCTGATACTGTTGAGGGCCAACCTCTGTCATAGATGGTAGAACGGTGTCAGACATGGATGACTGTAAGCCTCCCGGGGGTTGTGGTTGATAGAGTTTGCGTTCCTCTGCTAAACTTTGCGCGGCTGGAGCTTGCTGTTGTTGCTGCTGGCTGGTGCTATAGTGTGGGGCAGGGGGAGGGCGGGCAACCGGAGATGGATCAGTGGCGGGGTTTTCATCTGATACCGCTGTCGTCGGTCTCTGAGTGAGAGCACCCGTGCAGCTACTAGCAAAAGGCATTTTGTAAACCACATCACAGCAAGCCGCCTGGCTCTCTGGCTTGAACTGTCCTGTCAGGTCAAGGACCTGCGGAGGAGGGGCCGGCTCTTCTTTCTTTACCAGCTGCGACACTGTGCCCCCTTGTGATGTGCTACTCTCATCCAGCTGAACCATCATAACATGGGGCTTTCCAGTAGACAAGTTCATTACAGTGGGCTTATTTTTCAACTCTAATGCAACACCACTATACATATCATGTGACTGGTTAGAAGCAGGGCCCCCAGATGCAGGCTGTGGAGGTAGAGGGGCTACTCTAGGAATGGCACTTACACTCACCACAGGCTGGGCACTGCTCGTCTGGCTTACTACAATATCTTTCTTCAACAGCAGTGGTTGTACCTGATTTGCTAAATTGTAACGTGCAAATGAGGATTGTTGCTGATGCTGCTGGAGCTGCTGCTCAAGAAGTTGTTGCTGATGCAGAAGCTTCTGCTGCTGTAACTGCAGCTGTTGCTGTTGGATGCCCAGGTCCTCCAGGCAGGCATCGATCTTTGGAATAGACGGATCCGTAAGCTTAATCTGTGTTAAACACATTGCTGAACCAACACCCTGCCCCAGATCCACGCGGTTTTGCAGTGGATCTCCATATACCACCGGTTGTTTCGGCTGGGTTATAAACATGGAGGCTGCAACTGTGACGCTTACAGTGGTCGGAGTTGAAACTGCCACATGTGGTTGTTCTTGAGAGTTCAGATTCATGATAAGTGATTGCACTGCTGTGTGTCGAATGGATGGCTGCTCTGCTCCTACGGAGTATCTTCTTGTGTCAGAGGCCAGGGATGTTAGATCCATCCCTTGGTCTGTCATTATAATTGGTGCAGGTCTCATTGGGGCACTCAGGTCGACTACGCTTCCTCTTGGATGCACTTGGCCCTGTCCTACAACCATTGATGAGCCTGTAATATGAGATATATTTTCCATTGACATTGATCCCCGGCTGTATGTGGATGCATTGTTCACTGTACTCACGTGAACATTTTTGGGAGAATGTCTGGGGGATTGTTGTGGGGAAGTTGGAGACGTAGTCGATGACGGCTGAGAGCGATACAAAGGCTCACCGCTAACTTCTGTTGGTGACGACAAGGGCGATGTGGAAGAATTTACAGTAACGGGCTTGGAAGCATTTGTTGTCTCAGAGCCCAATGTTATTACCATTACTGGGGATTCTTGGGAGGACTGTTGTCGTAAAAGACGGGGTGAATTGGATCTTTGGGGAGACTGGTTTCCACGGGGTGCAGCAGGAGACGTAGGACCACCGGGCAGAGAGGGGAGCTGTCGACCAGAGGACCGCAGGGATGTTGAATGAGTGGGACTCTGTGAAGGTGAAGTTGAGGGAGAAACCGGGGGACTTGGACCTTTGAAATATGAATAGACTTTGGAGGAGAGGGACGCTCCAGTTTCAGATGACGTGACCTGTGTTGGCCCCTGAGGACTTGCGCTGTGAACGGCAGAATTACTTCCTGCCTGTCGAGTAGTTTGGGCGGTCTGATTGCCTGGGGCTTTCACTGTGGAAGTCCCGACAACTCCTCCAATTTTGGCAGTCTGTGACATCATTCTGTTTTGGGTTTCTTTTGACAAATGCTGTGCTCCCTGTATTCCTGTGATTCTCTGATCATTCCCAGTTGATGAGAAGGACATAGGTGAATTTAACTGGGTGGGGCTTGAGCCTGGAGTTAAATCAGCTGCAGTATCTAAATGCTGTTTATTCACAGGCTGATTAGTACTGTTTACAGGTTGGCCTTGCTTCTGCATCATCTGTGCTTTCCTCATCATCTCCTCGTAGACCTCTTCTGCACTTTTTAATGTTTTGTCAGGGGGTGATGTTCCAGATGATTTTTCAGTAGGAGAGTAGAGCGATGTAAAAGTTGGAAGGTTGTACTCACTTCCTGACTTGTACAATTTTCCACCAATCATCTCAAATCCTTCTGCCTCTGAGTCCACTGAGGGGGAATATTCCGAACACGAGGATCTGTGAAGCTCCTCCATCTCGGCCGCTTGCCTTAGCTCTTCTGTCGGCGAAGCGTCCTCAATTGGAGAGAGGTTACTTGGGGGCGTTTTCGATCTTTCTCTTCGTCTTTGTGCCCGCAGCTCCTCTTTGTCCCTCTTTGTTTTCCTGGCCGTGCTACGGATCCTCTGCTGCTCCAGATCTCTCATTTGCTCCTGCTCTCGGAGTAGCTCTTCCTCCTCTCTCAGCTCATCCTCCTCAGAAGAGTCCTCGATGGTTGGCAGGAGCGGGCCGTGGGACCGGTGGCGTGCCTTTCTCTGCTGCTTGGCCTCTTCTAGTTTTGCCCGGCGACTAGGGCTACTGTCACTGTCGTCCTCCATGGAGGACACAGACGTGGGCGATGTTCCGGAAGTGTAGCTTGGGGTGGTGGCAGGCAGGGTGGAGGAATACTCTCCCCTGGATCGCTCCTCTGGGGATCCCGTCAGGCTCTCCATCTCCAACTCGGGTTCCCTTAGGTCCTGCTCAGGGTTGAGCTCCATGTCTCGGCTGTAGCTGTTTGTGTTGTTCAGCTCAATCGTTTTGAACCGCCTGAGGCCTCCTTGAGAGGCGAGCATGCCCTCGACATCATCCCCATCTGCTCCTTTACTGTCTTCCTCAAAACTGTTTGAATGGTGAGTGAGCCGTCGCCTCTCTTTTCCCACCTCCCCACCACTTTTATGTGCAATTTTGGTTTTCTGGTTTCCATATTCATCTATTTCTTCCTCATCAGCACTCATCTCCATAATCTGCCTTCTCATGAACTCCTCGTCCGTAATTTCTTTATGCGTCTTCTTTTGCCTGACAGGTAAAGGCGAGAGACCGCTCTCGCTGCTGTCTTCCACGTAGTCATGTCGCAGTTTACAGCTCAGTTCATCTTCTGACTCTTCTCTCGCCGCTTCTTCGTCGGAGTTGGACTCCCGCTCATGTCCGACGGACAGTGAATGTGGTCTCTGCTTCTTGTCTGCTGTCTTTGCCTCTAGAAGAGGCCTCATGGAGCTCTCTAGCTTGTTGATCTCTGGGTGCTTCGAGGTACCCTTTTCATTGAGCTTGATTCCCTCCTCCCAGATCTGGCCCACGATCTCCCCCTGGGAGCTGGATATCCCATCAGAGGAATAGCCAGTGTCACTTAAGCTCTGTGTGCTCGACTTGTTGGGGTCCTGTGGGGGGAAAAAGAGGAAATTGTTCAGTGAAAGCAGTATTACTAGTACTATTACGCCATAAAACAATTCCTGATTTGGTTTCTTACAAAGATATTGTTTAGCAAAAACAAGTGGGATTGAATAACCATAGCCACCAAGCTCATAAAGATTCAATATAGTGCTAAATAATGTGATTTTCTGGTAATATTGGACAATATATTATAATAATACTGTGGAGTGTGTGTGGTTGATGGCTGCTTTAACCAGCCATCAACCACACACACTCCACAAATACTTAAACATTTCATAGCAAAAAACAACAACTTTTAATATAATATAATTTTAAAAAAAGTAAAATCAACCCAAAATAAAGTAATTTTCAAGTCAGATTATAGGTTAAGTAATCTATAATCTATAAATATACATATATTCATGGTCCGGTGGATATTTTAGAATAAATTTGTACTACGTTTTCCGGTGTTTGGGTTGAATTTGCCTTTCAAATAATGCACATACAAATGGCTAAATAAATTGACATACAGGGTGAATACCACAGACAGTTACACAGAAGGACATCTATGGACAAATGTTTTTCAGTTACATGCTTGGTTTTCATTTTTTATGCATTCTCCAGCGTATTCTTCGAAACCGTTGAAGAATAATGAGAATTCATGACCATGCTCAAAATGTCTCAAATGATTCCATCACAGATAATCTGACACAAAGCTTGCGTTGGTAAACGTTTAAATAAACGGTTAAAAAGGAACATAATGCAAAGTGGATCGGGAAAATGGATGACGTTGTAAGGAGTCACACGTGGTGATAAATCTTTGAAGAAATTTTAAATAAATAAATGAACAAATAAATAAATACATAAATACATTAATAAAATACAGGACCAAAAAACATAATGAAAACATGTGAATTAATATATAATCATAAAAACAGACCGAAATAAGAAAAGTGAATTCTTATGAATGGTTGGATAAAAAGAAGGAAACCAAAAATATATTAATGGTAAGGATGTGACGTAAATGAAAAATAAAACACATTGTGATTCAAGTGTAACAGGTGAAGACGAAGAAGTTGCAGGTCGCTCACTTCATGGCGTCTTGACTTCTGAGAGGTTTCCGTAATCCTCTGATCTTTTGTGGAGCTGATCGCTTCTGACACAGCTTTCTTGGACGAGGGCTTCACTTCGTCCTTCTGAGACTTAGATGAGACTTTGGTCTTCTCCGGGCCTTGTTTCTTCTGGACATTACCTGTGGGTTTAGGTGGATTGGGACCTGCCTTTGCAGGGGCAGCGCTGGACTTGTTGGAACCGGGCCCCACTTTCCCAGCAGTGGCTGAAGGCTTGGCTCCAGACAAATGTGGACCCTTACTTTGAGCAGAAATCTGAGCCTTTGCCTGACTAGGCCCTTTGCCCTGGCTAGGGCTCCTGCCTTGGTTAGCAGACACGGCAGAGCTTTTATTCTGTGCACTAGACTGATTGGAGGCTCTCGCTTGAGGAGAGCTTACCATGCTTTGTGCTGAGGTTTGGGAAGGAACTTTACTCTGAGGAGAAGATTGGGTGGAGTATTTGGGTTGAAGGGCAGGTTGGGCTACACTCTTGGTTTGAGAAGAGGGTTGGGGGGTAGGCTCTGCCTTTTTGACAGAAGAGATAGGGCCACTTACTTGGGCACCTGGTGGTTTCTGTTGCTGTTGAGGACCTGTGGGCCTATGCCCTGGAAGTTGATTGGGTGTTTTCTGCTGAGGTGATTGTTGAATGGCTGGAACTGCTGTCCGGGGTGATCCCGTTGGCTGTGGAACAGGAGAAGGAATATCTCCCAAGCTTCCTGACAGAGCCCTCTGAGTCTGACAGTTCAAACAGAGCCATTCGTTCTTCTGTGAAAACAAGACAAAATCGTACAATTAGGAAGTGGGAATTTAAATTATAGTAAAAGCTTCCACTATTGGCCTTTTTCATGCCTTTCTAAAAGCACTCAGTGCATGCAATGATGGACTGAACTTTACCTTATTCTTTACAGCAAACAGAGCTTAAAGCTGCTGT
>JACYXH010000376.1:1529752-1537252 GCA_026745465.1 Lota lota | reverse complement strand
TGGAATCCCACGACACCTGGTCTCCCTTATCTCTCTGGCCACTAAGATTGACAAATGTCTTCTGGAAAGGGAGAGGGAGAAGTTTAGGCCAGTTCTTCTCCCTCCAGACGACCTCTCAGACGGCACTTCGGGCCCGCCAACTCAACAGCGCCCCCGCCTGCTTCGGAGGAACCGATGAGCTAAGCAGAACCAGGCTGACTCCTAGGAACGACAGCGTCACGTGCAGGAGGGTCGGTGCATCTACGGTGCTCAGATGAGCTATGGCATCACGTTGTGTCCAGTAAAAGGCCAGGCTCATAAGGAAGAGGGCGCTGGTGAGCTGAACAACCCTCTCTGTTTGTCCCTCTCACTCTCACCCACAAATTACACTCACTTCTCCCTCTTGTTCGCTCGGACAGCCCCCGAATCCCTGGATTTTGATTTTCCTGACCCCCAAGATCCCACCGTGTTACCTCCACCCCTGTCTGCTCCTCAGATGCAGGCTATGAAGGAGTATGTGGACTCCTCGCTGGCTGCCGGCATAATTTGTCCATCATCTTCCCCTGCAGAACCCGGATTGTTCTCTGTGGACAAGAAAAGAAGTCCCTTCGCCACTGCATTGACTACCGGGGTCTGAAGGACATAACCGTCAAGAACAAGTACCCTCTCCCTCTCATTTTCTCAGCATTTGAACTATTGCAAGATGCAAAGATCTTCACCAAGTTAGATCTGAGAAACGCTAAGCCCTTTGTGGGAATAAGGGACGGGAATGAGCGGAAGACTGCGCTTAGCACTTCTAGTGGGCATTACGAATATCTTGTGATGCCCTTTGGTCTCACAAATGCCCCAGCTGTCTTTCAGGCCCTGGCCAAAGGTGTCCTCTGAGACATGCTCAACCTTTCCGTGTTCGTCTACTTGGTTGACATTCTCATCTTCTCCCCCGACAAAAGAACTCACATTCAACATGTCCGAAAGGTCCTCCATGACCACCAGCTCTTTGTTAAGGCAAATGTGTCTTTCCTGGGGTTCATTGTTTCTGAGGGGAGAATCCAAATGGATCCAGCTAAAGTTAGTGCTGTCTCGGAGTGGCCCAGGCCAGTCTACCACAAACAGGCTAAAGGTTCACTGGAGTTTGCAAAAATATATTTAGATGCTTTATCAGGAAGTCTATGGCCTGTTGAATGCTCTAACCTCTTACCAAGGTAACGTTTCAGTGGACCGCTCAATCTGACCAGGCTTTCCTGAGGTTAAAGGAGAGCTGCACTACAGCCCCATGCGTTTCTCCCACACGCACAGCAACTAGCATGGTTGATTGATAAAGACCAAGATGTTCTTCTAATGCACCCCTACATTTATCTGGTTTTATACACCTCTACATGTCTGGGTCGCAGATTAATGAGGGGAACAAGGAGGGAAATTATAATTAATTTGTAAGCAGCGAAGGTAAGGGAGGCATTATTAAAGTGGCAATATATAAGATTGAGCCCCTCCCAGACTTTCAGTATTCAAAAAACTCAATAACAGTGTTCTGTCCACTCTAGCTGGCTGTGAAACTGTGATGCAAACTAGAGAGAAGTTCGGGCTGTCTTTCGTAGAATACATCAGTTATAGGATTGTTTTGACAACATTATAGAAACCACTATCGATCAGCATTGACTACAGATATGTCCAGGTTATTTGAAGCTACGAGCTAGCTGGAATGTTACACATTACGACTATAACTACTCCATGCACACTGGCCAACTGTTGAACAGGTGAGATGGAGGGGAGAGGGGGAATGTGTCACAATGCTTTTGGACACCCTTATTACCAACGAACAAGTCATGTACATGCACACAGGTTAAGAAGAAAACATGCGCACACAGCCAGACACACGTAAATAACTCAAAAGGACTAAAGTGCATACAGACTGATAGAAAAACGATATCAGTGGCGAGCGGTTCATATAATGTGTGAACGCAGTGCTTGAGCAGGAGTTTTGAAAGACGGCCGCATTTTTATTGAATTCATTTTCAATGTCTAGACTCGTGCCGCTGGGTTTTGATCTCTGTGTGAATCTCACTGAAGTGCATAGATTCAAACGATGCCTTGTATCAAAAATCCCTGCTCTCGACTGCTACCTGAGCAAGATAGCCTGAATCAGCTGGCAAACGGCAGAACCAAAGGTAAGATAAGGTAAAGGTCAAATTCCACTTTCACTGCACTTTAATTCCCAAGTAGATTCCGAGGTCAATACTTAGATAGGCCAGGTTACTAGTGCTCCTCATTAATCTCTGTGCCACCATTCAGAACCACATCGGCCTCTTGTTTTTGTGTTGTGCTCCTGCTGAGCCAGCGCTAAACGAGCTAATGTGCAGGGAGCGAAAGGAGGGCATGTCACCCAGCCCCCCCCCCCCCCCCCCCCCCCCCCCTCCCCAGCAGGTATGCGGGTCAATCCCCCGGGGACTCCTTCCATGGCGCCACGTAGCCCAGGATTAGCACAGGAACTGAAGAATCCTCTCTCCGTGCTGGCAGGACTCAGCCAGCTCAGAGTCACTGGATCGCAGGGCAGCTCAGCCGACCGCTAAAACTCATCAGGGGATAACAGATATGGTAGCCCACCCAAAGCTCTGAGAGTACTGCATTGTACATGCTGCACATTGAATAATTGTTGCCATATAACTACACATAAGGAAAATACAGTGGTAATTTAATGTTATTTTAAAGATCAACCCCTATCATAATATAAATACCATATGGGAATGCGTACAAACCATGCAATTACCCATATCTTTATTGTAGCTGAAAGACACACTGCTCCCTGTTGTGAGAGAGCATGATGTAGCCATACCAGTGGTGACAGAGACAGTGTCCCCAAAGCTGCAATGAAGTATTGGGGAGAGTTCAGTGTTTTATTTGTTCAAGGGTCTGGACTCTGGTCTCTGACTCTAGTGACTCCTTCTGTCAGGACAGACTATGGGTGTAGTGCTTACACAACTACCCACAACCCCCCACTCCCCGGTCACTACCCACAACCCCCCACTCCCCGGTCACTACCCACAACCCCCCACTCCCCGGTCACTACCCACAACCCCCCCCCCCCCCCCCCCTTTTCTTCCATTGTGAATCTGAGAAAGGCTCATTCTGAGAGACAATCAATGAAGGCTTCATTAGTTATTAACCTCCTGTTTTGATATTTGTGTGCTAAATAATGGTTTGGAAGTGAGGAGCAGGAAGATCAATTTGTTTCCTAATATGCACTGCTTGGAGCTTGCAGAAACAAACAGTTTGCCTCACTACAGCAGCGCAGACCAGACTCCTCTGGTCATCTGCTCTTTCTGTCAGGGAGTGAATGTTGACAATTGGAGTGTGTCTTGCACAGCAGGAATTTGGATCATCTGAATGAGACTGAGTGTTCAGGCTCTCTGAGCACCACCTGGTGTTGTATCCAAAACCCGGCTGGCATCGAGTGAATTCTGCTCACTCTCCTCATTCTCCTCATTCTGCTCATTCTGCTCATTCTCCTCATTATCCTCATTCTGCTCATTCTGCTCATTCTCCTCATTCTCCTCATTCTGCTCCTTCTCCTCGTTCTCCTCATTCTCCTCGTTCTCCTCATTCTCCTCATTCTCTCAACCTGGTGATTCTTAGAATCAGCCAATTGGGGCTGAAGATGATCTGAATCCCAAAATAAGTAATGTATTACACACATTACAAGTCATCGTGTATAACTTGTGTGTGTTGTGGGGTTATAATTACTCGTCATATTCTGAATTGATTTTCAATTGTATTCGTGTACATGTATCAAATAGCCAGCCAGGCCACTAGAACATATATATGATGATATAATATGATACGATATAATATGAGTTACTTGGTTCTGTTTAGCAGGAAATGTATTGATCCCTCTGCACTGCTTATTCTCATTGGCACATGCTGCTGTTCCTTGTTTCATTGAATCTGAACCAGTACAGCCAGTACTGTCAGCAAGACTATTGGCCAACAACAATCAAATGTTTTTAACTGGCTCTGATATATAACACAGTTTCATATATGAGAGAGTGAGGGAGAGAGTTATCTGTGGCTGTGTTTGCACGTGTGTGTGTGTGTGTGTGTGTGTGTGTGTGTGTGTGTGTGTGTGTGTGTGTGTGTGCGCGCGTGTGTTCATCAACACCTACGGATTACTGGTCTCCCATCCAAGGATGGAGCAGGACCAGCCGTGCTTAGTGTCCAGAGAAGACTGCCAGGCTCTGCTAACATGTATCTACTGACTGTATTGCCCTCAATTCGTAATCAAAAAGACTCAAGCAACTTGCTGGTGACTGGGCAATATTTCATTTTTTGTTTTGGGTATATGGGATTAATAGTCCTCTAGCCATTCTACGGAACAGTTATATAAAGGGTGAATATATAATAATGACAAGGCCATAGACTAGTCATTTGTTCTAAGTGATGGTTGCAGTTTCAATGATAATGAAGTGGGCAAAAAGTGGTGATGATTACTGTTCAATTGTAGGTGCAAGGTAGCAGTGTTTAAAAACACCGCAGCATCCTGTCTCAAATTTCTCCGACTGAAACACAAAACATCATGAGCTCAGCCAACAAACCGATTCATTTCACATTATCACACGGTACATCTCATAGACCCACCCTTCAAGCAATCAATACAAAATGAAAATAAAAGTAAATATTTAATAGCAGAAAAAGACGATCTTACTGAACCATAGACATGCGGTTTATGTTTACTATGTGGGCTTTTGGCTAAACACTGATTGATCAATAGTGAAGGAGCAAGCCTTTAACATGACCACCAGGAGGCCTCTTCAGGGCTGATCGATGCACACCTGGCTTTAGGGTGTATTTTACAGTCCTGACCAGAGAAATTGGGATGGCAGCTTGAGTGCTTTGCTGTTGCTATTGAAATTGAAACTGGTACTCAGCTATACATGACTTGTATGCATGCACACTGGTTTTGCATCTCTTTCATTTTGTTTCTCAGTCCCACACTGACTCACTCTTTCCCTCTCTCTCTCTCTCTCTCTCTCTCTCTCTCCTCTCTCTCTCTCTCTCTCTCTCTCTCTCTCTCTCTCTCTCTCTCTCTCTCTCTCTCTCTCTCTTCCCCTCTGTCTCTCTTTGAGCTCTGCGGATACAGCAACTTCACTGTAGCCTTCAATGTGTTCTGTCAATGGCTCAGCAGTTAAGGTTTCCCCATTCATCTTTACTCAGTGCGTTAGTGGTCTCCCCACAACCGCCCCACCCTCAGCTAAAGGTAATGTGCAGGAGAAAGAGCAGCCCTAGATCCTAGACCCTAGATGCAAGCCACTGAAATGATGAGTTGAGACAAGCAGGTCCAATCTCTATTAGGGAGGGCGGTCTCAGCCAGCCGTGGCACTGTCTGGGAGCGGGGCGGTGGGGGGGAGGGGGGGTATTCAGCCGTTGTCCCCAGCATCCCCCGGAGCAATGCTGCCGCTCTTTGGCAAATAAGAAAAGCAAGATAGAAAAACAACAGCAGACCATGACGATGATGCATTGTGAAGAGGTGATTAGGCTGAGGTCTGTGCTAGGGTGCAAGGCACACTTACCATAGCTAGAGAGAGGAAGGTAACCTCACCGTAACTAGAAAGAGGAAGGTAACCTCACTATAGCTAGAGAGAGGAAGACACACTCACATAGCTAGAGAGAGGAAGGTAACCTCACCATAACTAGAAAGAGGAAGGTAACCTCATTATAGCTAGAGAGAGGAAGGTAACCTCACTATAGCTAGAGAGAGGAAGGTAACCTCACTATAGCTAGAGAGAGGAAGGTAACCTCACTATAGCTAGAGAGAGGAAGGTAACCTCACTATAGCTAGAGAGAGGAAGGTAACCTCACTATAGCTAGAGAGAGGAAGACACACTCACTATAGCTAGAGAGAGGAAGGTAACCTCACTATAGCTAGAGAGAGGAAGGTAACCTCACCATAACTAGAAAGAGGAAGGTAACCTCATTATAGCTAGAGAGAGGAAGGTAACCTCACTATAGCTAGAGAGAGGAAGGTAACCTCACTATAGCTAGAGAGAGGAAGGTAACCTCATTATAGCTAGAGAGAGGAAGGTAACCTCACTATAGCTAGAGAGAGGAAGGTAACCTCAATATAGCTAGAGAGAGGAAGGTAACCTCACTATAGCTAGAGAGAGGAAGGTAACCTCACCATAGCTAGAGAGAGGAAGGTAACCTCACTATAGCTAGAGAGAGGAAGGTAACCTCACTATAGCTAGAGAGAGGAAGGTAACCTCACTATAGCTAGAGAGAGGAAGGTAACCTCACTATAGCTAGAGAGAGGAAGGTAACCTCACTATAGATAGAGAGAGGAAGACACACTCACTATAGCTAAAGAGAGGACGGTAACCTCACCATAGCTAGAGAGAGGAAGGTAACCTCATTATAGCTAGAGAGAGGAAGGTAACCTCACTATAGCTAGAGAGAGGAAGGTAACCTCACTATAGCTAGAGAGAGGAAGGTAACCTCATTATAGCTAGAGAGAGGAAGGTAACCTCACTATAGATAGAGAGAGGAAGACACTCACTATAGCTAAAGAGAGGACGGTAACCTCACCATAGCTAGAGAGAGGAAGGTAGCCTCACTATAGCTAGAGAGAGAGAGGAAGGTACCCTCACTATAGCTAGAGACTCTCTAGCTCTCTGGAGGGCAACAACTGCACTACCACCACACTTATTGTCGTAATAGGACACCCTACTCTAGGCAGGAGCATGCAAAACGGAGGGGCAGTGAGGATGGGTTGGGGGTAGGGGTGTATTGGGACAGGGCTATAGTGTGTGTAACTGCAGCGGTAGATAAGATGACTCTGAACTGCCTGCTGGCTTCTAGACACAAAGACGCCAGAGCAGGGCTGAGAAGTCGAGAGTAGGGTTTAAGCCCTGTAAAACACTCAACATCTGCTCTGGGCGTGACAGAAATCTAGACAGGAAGCAGTCAAAACAACTCCCCGTCCCTTCCGGTTTTCCTAGTGGATGCCGTGCCAGTGCTCGCATGATGTCATCGAAAGAAGTTCCTTTGCTTCAATTGGTCTTGACTGATGACATTCCCTCTTTGTCGTTCCCACACTACCGCCTACTGTTAGTATATACACGCCATCGGTGTCAAGTAGCTTAGGTATAGTCTTACACAGATCACTCATACAACAAGGCCCACTGTTCTTAATTAAAGTCTGTGGACAGGAGCTTTAGTATGCATTCTGAGGCACACTCAAGGGAGATCACAGCCCCCCAGGAACACCCTCCCCTCACTACCAGCTCACTATCAGCTCACTACCATCTCACTAAACACCCGCCCCCCAGGAACACCCTCCCCTCACTACCAGCTCACTATCAGCTCACTACCATCTCACTAAACACCCGCCCCCCAGGAACACCCTCCCCTCACTACCAGCTCACTATCAGCTCACTACCATCTCACTAAACACCCGCCCCCCAGAAACACCCTCCCCTCACCACCAGCTCACTAAACACCCGCCCCCCAGGAACACCCTCCCCTCACCACCAG